>PNEQ01108784.1:0-16372 GCA_003012365.1 Medauroidea extradentata
CATGCAGACATCACGCTTGTCATGCCACTTTTCTGCCAACATTTGTGCGGTGTGGTGGGATTCACACTCACCTTTTGTCAGTTTTGTTGTAAACTTCGGCATATGTTTCCTGTTCGCGCGAACAGTACCACATGCTCCAGTATTTTTTTCCAGGAGGAACTGGAAAAGTAAGGGGCTAGTGTACCAGTTGTCTGTAAACAACGTGTGTCCCTTTCCAAGATACTGATCCAACAATGTAGTCACAATCGAACCAGATATCCCAAGCGAACTTTCAACTTCTATGTTTGTGTCAGCACCTGTATAAATTATGAAATCTAATATGTACCCGGTTTTGCAGTCGCAGAGCACAAATAATTTTATGCCAAATCTGTGACGTTTAGAAGGAACGTATTGTTTGAAAACAAGACGCCCCTTCCAAACCATGATGCTTTCATCAATACATAGTGCCTGATAAGGTTTGAAGAATGTTTTGAATTTTTTTTTCATTGTTTCAATGACAGAGCTGATTTTGTAGAGCCGATCACCGGCTGGTTGGCTTTGACTGTCTGAAAAATGCAACAGCCGTAACAAAAGAAGAAATCGATCTTGCGAAAATAGTTTTCCAAATATTGGAGTTGATAACATGGGGTTTGTAGACCAATAGTCCTTCACACGGTTTTTAGAAACATGTGGCATAAGCAACACAACAGCTAAAAATGTGTACATTTCGCAAACTGTAGGTTTCACCCATTTATGTAGTTTAGATTTTTCCTTGACATCGAACTGACTGAGTACATAAGAATGATATTTATGTGTTTCTTGAACAATGTGTTTAACAAAATCTATGTCAAAAAATTTTTTGAACACTTGCGATTCTGTAGCATCGTCTACCAATTCTAAGTCGTCTGTAATTCCTGAACGAGACGAATCAAATATTTGCTCGACGGGTTGAAAGTCTGTGTAATTTCTCCACTGAAAAGTTTCTCTAATATTTACAGGAATGTTATGAGAAAAACTAACCTGCATATCCTCTTCAGACACATTTTCAGATTCACTATTTACAACTGACTGTACGTCGCTGTTATCACTCACGTCACTATCGTCTGCAGATCCCCAGTTTGCGATTATCTCTTCAAGTTCCTTTTCACTGTAAATCTTTCTTTTCCGCGATGCCATATTCACGTATCACAAAATCATGGAAACAACCATTCACACATTTTTCTTATATACACTGCATACTGAATTCGCGCGCTTTTTCTGTTCCTTACTACAAATTTATTTCATTTTTTCCGCACTAGATAGCAGTATCAAGCAGCAGCCTTGCTGACTAAAGTGTGTAAGGTATACAGCAACTGTATGAACAAATTCTTCCGTATTTTTTTGTATTGGTACTAAATTTGAAACTAGCTATAATTATACAGTAATTGTAAAAAAAAAAAACAGGTGTGTTTCAACAGGCGTGTTTCAACATATCTGTTCATCTAAATGGTAAAATAAATATCCTTACATAATATAGTATTTTATAAACGTGACAAAATGTTATGACACAGGTAGTAAGAGTTTTTAAAGCAGTGTAATAGCGAGACTGTATTTACTTCAATATACATCCGAGTGGAGTGCTAGCGCAGCAGTTAGTTCCTAAATCACATACAAGATAGCAGCAGGTGACCAGTATTGCCTTCAGAGTTGCGGGCGTACATTTACGACCATACTAGCGAAAGCAAACCTGCGGACGTATATTTACGCCCATACTCCAAATGCATCACAGCAGTATGGACGTAAATATACGGCCATACTACTCAAAGGGTTAATACATGCATTGTGTATATCATAGAGGCTTCCCACTTGTATCCTGTTGTTTCATGATCGTCATCTTCAGGATCACATTCTTTAATGTACGCTTATGATGCTTTCCCAGACATAAATTTGTTTTGTACGATTGTTTTTAGTCTCCAGCTTAGTTATTTTATCTAAAATAATAGAGTTAAGAAAAATTTTACCAGAATTGTGGTTATTGTCTGAGAAAAAGTGATGTTATATGCAGGAAATTAAATACCAGTGTTGTTATAAGCAGGAAATGAAAACATTATGATTAATAAAAAAATGGTGGGACCAAAGAACAGTGATGTTGCTTGCAGGAAAATTTTATGTGTGGGAATGTTAAATTAGGATTCTACTGTATTACAGTTGTTGCTTTGTAATGTAGCAAATGTAGCAAAGGTAAACATCATGTTTGATTCTGCATCATTAAAGTAAGTCTGACAACATTTGTGATTTAATTTATTTTATGACTTGAAATCCCTGTGGATAACAGTATAATCCACGAGTAAAAAGACTATAAGGTAAGGAAGAGCTAGTAGTGGTAAGTAGGCCATCTAGATACCTTGCATGTTAACCCATGCAGCATGCAAGATGGACTGAAACACAGTGGCCGCCTCACAATGGGAGTTGCAGTTAAAGCTGTAAATGCTGTTTTATTAACAACAGTTTCATGTACAGGAAACATCTCCACAGTAAAATATCACCAGTGTCTATGTCTACAGTAATGATGGTAATAAATGGATTAGCAGCTGTATGACACGTTTGAAGAAATTCAACTCTTAACAGTCCACTACTGTTCTTCACTGCAGCATTTTGCATACCAAATTTAGTAAGAACTTCAGTAATGTATAAAAATTTCTTTGCCACTCGATACCTTTTTTCACTGAACTGAATTGTCAGTAGCAAGATCATAATAACACAATTTTGTTCAACCATAATCTGTGTGTGTGTTGTCATTGTGTAATGTTTTTACCGGGCACCAGCCTAGTCAGCTTCGCTTATAAATGCAAAGAAAAAAATTAACACCTGTGATACCAGTGAAAAAATGCTAAGTGTGTAATATTGCAATGTATATTGTAATTAACAATAAACAAAAAGTGTAGTAATCACATTATGGAATGTTAAGCTCACTGCTCTTTTTTCTTCAGATGTTTGAAGAATCATATGATTGCTTACTGATTCTATTACACAATCTTTTCATTTTGCAGAGGGTGCTAGAGTTGAAATAACGGATTCCACTGTTCATTCTATAGTTACATTTGCAATGTCAAGCCAAGTAGCTGTAGTAGTACAGTACTTGTGCAAATTCCATGAACTGCAGGAAAAAAATCCACACTTTTATGCTTATGATATTTACATTTATTTTTTATGCAAATCTGCACATGCGTGTTTGTGCAGATTACTGTAGATACTTCAGTGTTCTCACATACTCGTGCTTGTGAAAAGGAAGGTTTGATGAATTCTGCCTACAGTGCCTTTTAATAAAGGTGCTTAGTAATGAGCGATGTGCTGATAACAAGACGTTTCCATATACGAAAATTAATTTAAAATTTTGTATTTTCTGTATATTCTCCGATACAAGAGAATTATTTTGCTTGTGTTTCAGATTGAAAAATCCTCTTCACGTGAAGAAGTTACTCGATAGTCTCACCGCACCTGCTGCTGTAGAAAAAACTCCTGGTGATGAGGTATTGTTTTAAATTATAAACATTGTATAGCTTTTCTTTGCTTCTATTATTTTATTGACACTTTTACGTGTATATTCTGGTCTGTCAGTGACAGAGGTGTCCGAGAGTTCAGTCTACTGCATATAATACAATATTTCTTGCAGTGTTGAATGTGAGGAACCATACTTGGCTCGCCTACTAGTTTTACCTAATTTACTGTGGCCTTAATTGCAAGTTCCAATATTTCAGCAGTGACCAATCAGTAAACATAAATACTACATTAACACTGTGAATTACTGTTAATATTTTTATGTATGCAGGTTTGAGTAACATTGATAAAAAAAAAAATTTAATCATTATATTAATTGTGGTTATAAAAGAAGTAACTGGCTGACAGTCTGACATATTCACTCACATTTCAAACCAGCTAGACCTAGAAACATGAAATTTTCAGGGTGCGTATCTATCAGTGTAAGCAGGCACTAAGAAATTTTTTATGAAATTTAACCCCTAAGGGGGTGAAACGAGGTGGAATGTGTTTGTGTTGAATCGTTGATTAATTTGAACTCAATGGACTGTTATGATTTTCATTTAGAACACCTATACAGATGTAAGCAGAGATATTTCACTGTTTTTTAAATTTGACCCCTAAGAGGATGGAAAGATGTTAAATGTGAAGATTAAGCCTTGATATCTGTCAAACAAGTTGAGCTATCAATGTGCTTTTTGTTTCAAAATGGTGTTAACATAAATACGTGTATGTAAATTATAATTTCACAAATTTTTTAAATTTTACTCCTAGTGTTCAAAAGGAGTGAAATTTGTTTTCGAAGAATCATTACCTAATATAGCTTGATGGGCTATCATCGTGATTTTCACTACAGTGGGACATGGGACACTGTACATATGTATGTAAAGTGATTTAAGATTTTTCGACATTAATGACCAAAAGTGATATAGCCATGGCTTTGCATTTTCTGTAAATCCTCTATATATATATATATATTGAACTCATTGAGGTATTTATGTGCCTTTTATATTCAGAATGATGCTTGCATTTGCAGCTAACAATTTATTTAAGGATTTTTTTTCAATTCTATCCATGAAGGGGTGAGAAATTGGGGAAATGTTTATCAAATAATCAGTTGATATAGCTCAAACCTGATAGGCTTTTGTTATGACATTCACTTCAGTAGTATACAATTGTCTGAAAATTATTAAAGGTTATTAAAAATTAGCCTCTGTAGGAGGTGAAAAGAAGTTAAGTATGTTTTCTGTTAATTGTTTATATCTATCCAACCCAGAAAGTTACCAATATACTTTTTGCTTCCAACAATATTTATATAATACTATATAGTGTGGTGGTACTTAAGCCCCAAATTTCCACAGAAAAAATGTTTTCATACTGTCTATTCAAACTACCACGGCATCACATGCGGTAGAGAGGGAACTCTCATCTCAGGGTATTTCATGGGAACAAAGGCGTGCAAGAGTACGGAAATTAAATAAATCAGATTTCATATCAATGGCACATTTACTTCGGCGCAAAGTCACTTGGCATTACAAGCAAACAAAACAACAACAAAAAAAACGCTCCACCGGTGGGCTATTAATACAAAATATTATAACTTAGGCCATTTGCAAGAGTTACAAATAGAGTTCCTTCAGGCCCACGTACATCACACCCAAACGCCTCGGTAAACTCGTACCCAAAATTACTGCGGCAATCAAATAATTACTGTGATTCTATCAAGCGGAGAATTGATAGAAATAAAAACGAAATAAAGACATATGAAGCTAATTCATCATAGACGCATAGCCTCACCTCACGTAGTTCACCCAGCCACGTGGGCGAACCCCTTATCTTGCAAGCGCAGTTGCGACACATCTTCATCTCGCAGCGGGTCAAGCGGAACTGGGGAGAGCCCAGGGCACTCAAGGCTGACCAAGAGTTCCATAGCCTCCAACCCAGCACACATACATAGCCCTTCAGAACTCTTTAATTACTATACCATACACAAGCGGCTCAGAACTCTCAATTTCAAATATACGACTCCTGGCAATATATACTTAATACATAAATTTCTAGATTACGTTAAAAGGAACATTTTGACATAAAATTATATACAATATAGCAAAGGCGTCACTGGCGGAGTGACACATTGCGGCCATCGCCGGAAACTTAGCAACGGGCAATTCCCAGAATTCAAGGCCCTTCTTTGTCCAACCTCATGTGCTCCTCGCCTGAAGCCATCCACAAAGATCAAACTTACACAAAACTGAAAATGTGAAATATGCCCTATGGCCTTAAAATTACATAAATAAGTTATTTAGATAATGTTCATGAAATACATAGCTGAACAAAATGAGACTAGTCTGAACTCTCTACGACAAAATTGACTGATCAATATCAATAAATTACTAACTATGAAAACTAAGCTAACACTAGCCCTATGTAGCCCACTGCAATAATTATTGATTAGTTACAAATGAATTTGTTTTAAAATTGACAGCTTCTTGCTTCAGGATGGCATTCCATAGCCTCGCAGGACTAAAGTTTATCCACAGATCTTGATGTTAGAAATTATAGCTCGATAAATAAAGAAAATATTTAATTAAATAATTAAATCTCGGCAAACAAACGATCCACTTACACTCAGAAAGCCGGACAGACTCATCACTTTGACCGGGCAACTCATGAAATGTTGGGGCTTCACTTCACACTGCACACAATATCAAATTAAACCAAAGTGACTGGTTGCTGCCTTAGTAAGATGGGGGCTCTTATGTGTGGGCTGGCATTGTGGTCAGTGTTAGACTACACTGGGGTCGAGCAAACAACATCAAAATTGAAAAGAAAAAGCAGGAAAACATGGCTGGTGAGGCCAGGTGACTACAATAGTTTCTTCAATAGTTTTCCTTTAGCAGCGTAAGAGTATGATTATTTAGCTATTTTAATTTTTTTTACCAGTAATATTTCTAATTCTTTTACAAATTGTTTTGCAGGGTTATTAAAATTCAGGTTGTTTTAGGTTAAATATTTGCTTTTTAGGGATTGTTATATATTTTTTTTTACTATAGATAGTGCTCCTGGAAGCTTCCAGGATTGTTCTAGAAATTGTTCTAGAAGGTTGTAGGAATACTGGGCTAAATTGTAAGTCTTAAGTTTTCGTTTTCACCGTTGGAAAGTTTTTTTTTTTCTATGGCCGTTGCCAGGTCACCCAACGTCATTCAAGCTGAGGCGGTCATGGCAAGAACTCATCCATAAAAATACAAAGCGAGCATGGAGATTTAAACTTCACCAGCGGTGTTCGTTGCCTTAACTGTCTATAAACCTTTTTTTTTTAAGACTTTATAAACTTTAATTTCATCAGTGTAAATTATTTTCTGCGTGTGTAAAGTGGTAGTGAGGGCATTGAGGAATGATTTTTCATCCTCTTCATAAATGTGTTGCCGCAAGTGATGTTGTGCAATCACTTTCTCAACTTAAAAGACGCCATCTCATATTGTAAAGTTATTGTGCATAGATGTGGCATGGTGGTCTGCAACTTTTTTCATCTATGCCAGTAAATTTAAATGAATTAACATCTTAATTTATTTTGAAACACCTTAAAATAACCACGTTTTCTTCAAGTGTCTTAACCTAAAACCCCGAGTGGAAGATAGGAAGTGTGTGTATGTTAAGGGTCGTGCTCCTGACATATTTTTATCGTCATGGTGTAGCAGTCCGCGTACAGCAGGCCTGGGCAGTGAACACGTATGATGAGATGGTCGGAGCATGTGTATATGGGGGGTCTACTGCAATAAGAGGACCCTCAAATTTTGTCCTACAAAAGGGGTGGAGATGGAAGTGTTTGGCATTCTCTTTCTCTTCTGCGCGCAGTGTGAGGTCATACGTACAAAATGGAATGCGAAAACCTTCTGTTCGCTTGGCTTCACTTTCACTTTCTTTATGAATCATTGTCTTTATACCCTGCCATTTACTTGGCTTGGCCAAAGCAGAAAATTTGGCAATTTTTTAATTTCAAATTCAGCATTTTTTTTTTAAATATAAAAAAAAGTCAATGTGATTTTTTATACCTATCTTGTCATAGTCCATGACAATGTTATTGAGTGTAAATTATTTTAAGTCACTTGGTTTTCCTTCCTTGTATAAAACTGTTTTATACAAATTTGGATTTTGAAACACCATTACACAAAAACAACAAAAGCTAAAACAATGTTCGTTACTATAAAAGTCATAATGTATGTCTACAAAATTAACCATATTGTGTACAAATATAAAACTTACTTAAATAAACATAATTTTTTGTAAACTTCCCCCAGTGAGTGCATATAATGAATTTAAAGACTATTAATGTATTAAAGTTACTTCTTGCCAGAACACTTTTTTTAAGCAGTGATCCTATATTTTTACTTTGATGTAATTACATAGCAAAGTCCAGTGAACACTCCTATTGTAGTTTTATTTGTATCCAGTTTTTAAATTTTGAAATAGTACGTTATTCTAAAACAACAGTTTTTGATGATGTTGGAGGGTTTCAGAATTATATTTATAACATGCATGCTGTTTTGAAGGTACCATTCTACCATCATCTGAATGTTTTATTTTTATAGGTAAACACAAAGACAACTAAATAGTTTTATAAAAAAAAATTTCTTCTAACATGCTGTTCAAGCACAAGATAGATGATCCCCTTATGTTAAAAACATTGTGCATGTGTACATCTTTGTTTTCTATATATAGAAATTTTCACCATTGTAAATTATTTAGTAAATGGTTATATGACCTTACCACTTTTCGCGAGCGGTAATGATACTAGTATCATTATATTTTTTAATTAATCTTGCCACTATTACTGCTTAGCAATGAATATTTTGTGTGTTTGTGAATTATTTTATTTGTTATGACCTTGTCATTTTCTTACTAAGCCCATGAATTGTAACTATGCTGTAATTGCAATATTACGTTAATGGCAATTATTTTGGTTGCAGTGGGATGAGGAATATGAGAGCATTGACAACGAGAATCTGCCTAGCAAAGAAGCAATTATTGCTTTTACTCAAGGATTTACTAGTCAGAAAAGTTCATCTCAACTGTCTCTCAGTTCATCTCGTGATGTAAATGAAGAACGGTCTTCGTTGACGTCTTCCAATTCACAGAAAAACTTGCAAAATGGTTGGTCACCATCAATAGAACGACAACTTTCAAACAGTAAAGTGACTTCTCCTCCAGAACTTGCTCAAATGCTGGAGAAAAACTTGAAAATGACTGCAGTTCACCAGTCTCCTACTGTGCCAGCTTCAAAGCGCCTCCCCCCATCGATACCTATGACATCTCGTCCTCTTCCTCCTCAGCCTGGTGAGACCCCTTCTGTGTCCACAAACTCATCATTTGCCTTCAGGGAGCCCGCAAGGCTGCCAAGTGAAGAGGAGGAGCAATACGAGCTCGTAGAAGATCCACATTCACCTCGGAGCCCTGACAGTGGAAACATGTCTGACGAATATGAATCTATTAACCAACCTAAAGTAAGTATCACACTGTTGCAAATGTGTGTGTTTGCTAACTTTAAACCTACTGCCTTGGTAGCAGTTATTACAAATGCTGTCCATATGTCTTGCTAGCTATTGCATGGTACCACACTTTGAAAAATCTTTGAAGTCGGTTAAATTTCCTTATGCTTACATTTATAAGGAAAATTATCAGATATTTTAGAAATGTTTATAATTTGTAATATTTAATATTCTTTTACATGAATGTAAAAATAACCTCACCAGGCAACAATACTTTGCATTTAATTGATCAGTATTGAATTTATGCAAATGAATACCAGCAATAACTGACTTTTAAGAAATGGAAAAGGCGGGAAAAGACAAATAGGCTACTGACTATAACTACACTTAGAAATGTGCAACTATTCACAGAATTATACTTACTGTTAAGTGAACACAGATGACACATTTTATCGTGTGGTTGCACAGTCACATTATTTTGCTGGCCAAGCCATCTTGCTCGTGTGGCAAATGGTAATGTTCGCCACCCGAAGAACTTGGCTTGGCCAGCAAAACTTCACTACCATATGATAAACTGTGCCGTCTATCTGTGTTTGGACTTTTTAAGTACTGTATATACCATAGTACTACGTTAACAAGAAGTATGCTATTTTATGAAAATCATTAGACAGTACTACGTAAATAAAAATGCACACAAGGTTATTACAATCATTGCTGCATATTTGTAAGGAGGATGGAGGGTTCTATGTTGGTTACTGCCACAGGGGGTCTACCTTATCTGTGGTATTTCGTTCCACGAAATCTGTGGATAAAGAAAACTGCTTATATATACGTAAACACCTTAATAACCTATGTAAATCACAATATAAATTTTTTTAAAGAAGTTTTAACTCCTAACCTCAAATACTTCTATATTTGTGTGGGTACAGATCTTAATTACATTCATAAATTGTCTCACAACATTTAAATATCATAAAAATTACACGTAACGTGTGCAGTGTGGCGCATGTTTGATACAGCGGCAGCCACACTGCGAGGATGTGGTGACTTGGCAACAGCACACAGCGAGCCAGGTGGTCGGCCATGCTGTCTCTCCACCCTTCATTACCTAGGATCTGCGCTTGGCGGAGAGGGAGTGTCTCCTTGAGCGTTGATAGAATGACATTTGTTAACACTATTTCTCCTGTTTATTGCTTACTTTATCTTCGTCAACCAAACATAAAATTGATGGCCTAGTTCAAAAGGAAATCAAATCAAAATCCCCAGTTTTTTAGTAATATGCATATTAAAAAATTACAGTTTTGCCAAAAAAACCTGTTAATTAACATATTGGTTGATGTTAATTTGAAGAAATAGTACAAGGCAACTAAAGGTGTTTAAATAATTGTGTATAGCCTGCCATTGCTGAAATTATCACACTTTAAAATAAAAGAAATCCAGTTTCTAGCTCTTTGCTTGCAATCAGAATAAAGTGCCATGTTATTTAAACAAGTGAATTTACATGTATATTTCTTTTCAACCGAGTAGATTGCTATTCTGTCTGTGTGTTGCTGAGACAAACTCAAAAAACGCAATTTATTGAGTTGTTTTCTATTTTAACTGGGCCATTGACAAGCACAACTACGACTACATAGGCGTGAATATTTTGCAATTTTCTGTTAACACATCTTGCTTGTAAGATGTGTATATAAATTACAGAAATGAATAGGATTATTAACATGAACATTAGATATGTTGACCGTAGTTAGCAATATTACTATAGCAGTTTTTTTTTATACAGCATCACTGATTACACTAAAATAGACTTGGCGTGATTTTTCTACACGTGTCAATGAAACATTTTACACCACTTTAAACATGGATAAGGAGGACAAAGTTTTAGCGGTTTTCCTTTAAGTAAAGCACCACTGGTTACACAAAAATTAATTAACTTTGTGTGATATTTTTTGCCATATCCAATGAAGTACTAACACTTGATCTTATTTCATGACGTACAATCTATACACTAATTTTTTTCCCTACCTGTGGCCAAATTTTGCAACAGACATTTTTATGTTGTCAGTCAAACTATGAACATTGCGATCTCTCTTCAGTTTAGAAGGATCACTACAGCCTTTCTTTTTAGGAGACATTATTCTACTTATAGTCCATTTGCTTCAAGGCTGTGTCATAGTACTTCAAGGCCCCGCCATACATGCTTGTGGTCGAAAAGGGCAGGTGGCAAGCGGGCAAACAAGGCAATGTAATTAAATACACATATTTTACGTAGAAGTGGTTTGTGGTCGGGCGACGTGGTAGATATCAAATCATTTTGTTATGGATGAGTGCAGCAAGTGAGTGATGAGCAAGGTGCCGCTCCCGCCAGTACTGCCCGCTTACTTTGTGCATCTAGCACATTGTGTAACGAAGCAGATACAGTGGCTGACAACACGAGACTAGCTGCTCTCGTACGCTGCGAGTAGCACGGTAGCAGTTTGTGCTGCAAACTGTGTGTGGCGCAAAAAAAAAATACATATTCTTAAGTGAGTGAGAGCATTTGGTCACTGCTCAACATCAAGGTCTTGAGCGCTGGTGAAGGGTGACATGAGATGAGTATGGAGCAGCGCCGGAGTGAAAAGGCTGGGGAAACGGGAGGTTCCAGAGAAATCCCACCGACCAACGACATTGTCCAGCACGATTCCCACGTATAAAAATCCAGGGATCAACTCCGCCGGAAAACAAATTCTTAAGAAGTTTATGTTTGTATTTCAAATTTTTTTCCCTTGTTTTACTACCAACTGCGATTGGTGGAAACTGCGGATACAAAGTCAGTGGATAAGGCAGGCCGACTGTATATGATATTGATATAATGTGTGCAGTAAGAGGGCTTGGTAATTTTGCGTGTAGTGTAGTTCCGTAATTGGTTGCTGTATAACTTCACCACAGCAAAATCACATATAGATAGGCCATGTGTGTTGACTTATATGGACCATCTAGTAATTATGGCATTGGAACATTCTGTAGCACCATGCAATATCGTCAGCAGTAAACTCTGCAGTTTCACTAACTGTGCAGCCAGCACAATATTTGTGCACAGGCAGTTACTAGAGCTGAGTTCACAAGGATCCTTTCATAGACTGCATATTTTGCCTGTACGCAGGTTGTGGTACCAGGGGCATAGCCAGGATTTATGTTCGGGGGAGGATACCAACTTGAGAATTTTCACAGCAGAATAAGGGGACATTGATCAAATGTTAGGAAGTGGGGGGCTGGGGGTTTCCCCAGAAAAGTTTCGGTTTCATTGTGCACAATGATGTAAGTCAAGCTGTTTTTGTACCTCAACTGTGAATATAACACTGTAGTTTATTTTCATTTCGGGGGAGGGGGTATATCGCAAACCACCTCTCTAGCTATGCCCCTGTGGTGCAATTGAGATTGTAAAGAGCACTCCTCACTGCAATATGTGCTAGAGTAATGTGCTTCCACTAGTCTAATGAGTGTTGTTAGGTGTGGCCAGGCAAACATTACATGCTGGCCTCTGTCTCTGTGGTGAAATAAGTGGATGTGATGTAACAATGAGAGGATATGTTTAGTGGAATGGATTTAAACATTTCATTGAGTGCATGTTGTTTATTGTAGAACACAGTTCACAGTTTATACATGGCAGTGATCCCATCCATAATAAACAGTCGGTGATTGGCTTGTAGACAAAAAAAAGAAGTGTTACTGAAATTGTGGAGCCAGTCCAAATATTTTGCATGCATGTCTGGGTACTTTCATCAAATAGTGAATAAATATATTCCCATACACATGGAGGTAGGGTAACAATTTTTTATGGTGCAGAAATTGTTCGCTGCTCACTATTAATAGTTTTCCGCACAAACCGAAGAAACTCTTTGGGTTTTACATTAAAACAAGAAATTTATACCAATTCTATTTGACAAAAATTAATGCAAGTGGATTATGCATCATAAAGTTTACCTTGACTAAAAAAACAATAACACTTCAGAATGAGTGTTCTTATTATTGGTTTTCAACAATTTAATTTAATTTTTTTTCAGTTGTTGATATACAATTGATGACATTGCTTTCACATAGCTGCATGCTTTTAAATGAAAGTTATCTTTTTTATTTATTTTTTAACTGCTGTAAAAAATATTGTTAAATAAAAGCTAGGCAATATGAATGACTGTGTTTATGGTAGGACTGCTTGATATCTTAAGCTCGGTAGAGAAGGGGGTTAGTTTGTGCATTCTTTAACTTCCTTCATTCTCTTATCATAATAAAGTTTAAATAATAAGAAATTTTAATTGGTCATAAATTTTAGAAAACAGAATAAATTATTCATAGGTGGTGAACCTGTGTAAGAAAAATCACTCAACCAGAGAAGAGGTAGTCATATATGACTCATAAAAGGTTATTTCTAAGCTTATCACACACAACTTGAAGGCATGAGCATGCTAGAAGAAGCAAGTAAATTGTGTTGTTGATGTAATAGCAGCAGCCTTGTGCAGACTTTCAAGAAGGTGGGAACGACTACTACCTGAAGCCATTAGCCATGCAGAACAATAGTGAACCTGCACGTCCAGTACTGCCTCCTAAGCCTGCTGCCAGCATGGAAATACCCCCACTAGAGCCACCATCTTTACCTATCAGGGAGTCTGTAAGTATAATGTACATAGGACAAGCTGCACTGATGAGTAAATATTATAACTCTTAGCTTTCATTATATATAGTGAAACCGTCTTAAGAAGTTCCCCTTCCCCCTTAACAAGTGGGAATAATTTTTAACTTGTCTATGAAAACGATAGTAGTTCGATCCGTTTAAGAAGGTTTCCCGGCTAAGCAGTTAACATATTTCAGACCCTTCAGAAACTTCTAAAGTGTTTTACTGCATCACAGGTTGCCCCTGCTGGTGTATTGTCATGGTGTTGGGAACGCTGTCTGTCTTGTTAAGCTGGCTGTTTGATGAAAGACCCTGCAGTTGGCAAGCAGCAAGGCCTCTGCTGTCAAACTCACTTTCTATCCCTTGTATGATAGTATAGGCATGTGATAAAGGTTACAAAGGGTACGGTAGGATTAGTGTTGAAAATTTAAAAAATGCAAGATTTTTTTTCCCAGAAAACGTGCTTTATTTATGAAATAAAACTCGCCCTCTAGTTTTTTTTTCACTTAGCACTTTTTTTTTCCTGTCTGTTATGTATTTGGAATGAAACAAAAAAGGTCTATATGAGTAAAATGAATAAAATACACTGTACTAAAAAGGCAAATTTTATTGTAATAATGAGAAACAAACAGGCTAATTTAGTAATATAACTATTCAGGGCATAATTATATTAACATGATAACATAATTATTCAGAGCATAATTATAACTTCTAAAAATATAGCTAACAAATCAATACAACAAAATATCATCATCTTCAGCAGACAATGAAAAATGCTTTGTAAACATGTTAAGTATAGGCAGATGTGAGAATTACCGTACTGTGTTCAGTTACATTTGATTTCTATGCACGCTGCACAAAATTAGATGATAACGATAATATTATATTATAATATAATTATTATAGCAAAATTAGTATATTTTTATATTATTATTACAATATTGAATATTGTTGTTGTTATATTATTTTATTAATATTGTAATATTACTTTATACATATTATTATCATATAATAAAAAGACATTAATATTATTACATTAATATTGTTACAATAATATTACTATTTCACTTGCAATTGGGCAATGGCCCATTGGCAACATATAACTTCTTCCTCAATCACCCACCCCTCCTACTAAACTTTCCAACCCCCTCGCAATGTCACCAACGTCTCCAAAAGTAATTTTCACTCCCTCACCGACCTAAGAATAGACTGCCTATCCCCCTCTATTCTGCTCCTCATCACATGAATCTTCTCACTGTTATTCCCTCTTCCTGTATTCTCTGCCTTAGTTAACAGGCAGCATAACTTACCCCAGCCTCCTTCTCCATTCACAAACTTGTACATTCTGACCAGCCTTTCCACTCTTCTCTTTTCTTTCAATGAGTTCTACCCCAGTTCCTTGTGTATTACTAATGGCTGAAAGTTCCCTTTGTTCTTGCCTTCTCGATTTATCCCAGCGGAGACGTTACCATTGCATTTGGCAATGCTGTGGTAATTTACACGGTGCTCGATTGTTTGTTATAAGCTGCCATTTTTTACGTAACCCAAATGTACACCGTGGTCAGGTTTGCTTACGTACTTACGTTTTTAACATAATGTCGACATTGCAGCTTTTGTTTAAAAATAGTAATGGTGTTTTTTTTTTATAGTGGACTGTCTTGTTTTAGGCATGTTCTGTTTTAATTTTGGCTGTATAGAAAAATGTTGTAAACGATAATTGTGTGTAATTATAAGGCCATGCAAATGAATACAAAAACAAACTGAATAAATGAAACTAAACTAACATGCAAACGACATGAGGTTTGTATTACAACATACCTTGGAAACTACCAGTTCAAATATAACATGAAAAAGACACACAAATTAAATTTCATTTATACTGTGGAAAATTTTTCTCGTAATGTTCTGTAAACTCTAGTTCTATGCAATCAAAAAGCAAATTTTTGCCAGCTATTAATGATTTGTAACTCCGGCTATCTCAGGGGACCAATAACCATCGGAATAGAATAATTTACGTAATGCACAATTATCTGTGGCCAAAAGGGATTAGATAGGAAAGATGTTAATTATAAATTTATAATTTTGACTCCAGATAAAATGGCGGACTCTTATTTCCGGTCGAGAGACGAGAGCGATTGTGCTAATTTAAACGTTATTACAGTATAATATATTACAATAATTATTGGCATTTTTTCCTGTGTTTAGCGGGAATATAGTGGAGCTATAAAGTAACGGATTTTATGCGAACGTAATGACGGATTTTTAACATAATGTTGGCCACACTGCTGTTCGCCATGTTTTCTGGGGTCAAAACAACCGTTCAATTTGGCTTCACTTTGGAAGCGTTTCCGCCCCTCTATGTTAACTGTATAGCTCTGTGATTGTTACATTATTAAATTTGCAATAAGAGAAATAAATATGTACTGTCCATACCATATAAGAATTCCATTATTTGACAGATCATAAAAAAGTAGGGCTATGTAAACAAAAACATTATGTATCCTTCCACCACAATGTGCTTTCCAACTGACAATCAAAACATTCAACAGTTAAAGCCGGCCTCACACGATGCCTAAATTCCTGTTACCTTCTGCTATACCCATGGGCATAAAAATATTTATGGCAGATTCTGAGTTGTGGGTATAGCAGAAAATGGTGCGTGGCTCCTCGCTCATATTCACATGGTACCCAGAGTGATAACAGAAATCGCATAACACCACCGCCACATTTTTTAATGGTCGTTTTG
>PNEQ01108786.1:0-16374 GCA_003012365.1 Medauroidea extradentata
GTCTGGCAGTGGTCTGGGCCCTAAAGAAGTACCGACCCTACTTGGAAGGCCGTAGGTTCACGCTGCGCACCGACAATAAATGTCTGACGTGGCTGGATAGCATGCAGGGGAGACGCGGAAAGTTAGTGCGCTGGGCGCTGCTACTGCAGTCATTTGACTTTGACATTGAACACGTGGCCGGAGAGGAGAATGAGCTGCCAGACTTGCTGTCACGGGAACCGGACGAGGGAGAGACGCTGCGGGACGAACAAGAGTGCGACCATCTGTTCCCCCCCTCCCAGATGCATGGATCTGACATAGACAAGACCGGGGACGGGGATAACCCAACCGCCTACGTTGTGGTGGCCGAGCAGGCTGGCCCCCCGGACCCGAACAGCTGGCCGGAAGTGGACGAACACGTGCGGAACACGCAAGCGACGTCACCCACAGCGATTCGTCTAAGGCACGAATGCGCCCAAGGTCACAAGGAAATCCTCCGCGCAGTAGATGAAGTCCTTCAAGCACGCCCATCTAATGCCGACACGTGGTACACGTACGTCCCGCCGGAAGCGCGCGAACTGGTGTTTCGCTACGCGCACGATCATGCGCTATCAGGGCACCCGGGGGCCGAGCAAACGCAACGGCAGGTCAACGCCCACTTCCACTGGGCCGGCATTGCGAGGGATACCCGAGAGTACGTGCGAGCCTGTCAGACGTGTCAGCGTAAGAAAGCGCGCAGGAGCGACGGGACAGAACAACAAATTCCCCGCCACCACCAGGAACCGTTCCAGGACTTAGCGATTGACATGATGGGGCCCTACCCCCGGACAGCGCGAGGGAAGAGGTTTTTAATTGTGGTCACCGACCTGTTTAGCCGATGGACGGAGGCATATGCGGTCAGCAATACGCGCACCGCCACGATCTGCGCGACACTTGAGACAGAATTTTTCCGAAGGTGGGGATTCCCGAAGTCCATACTGTCCGACAACGGCAGTCAGTTCGTGGGGCGCCGGTGGAGAGACTGGTGCGCGAAGTTCAACCTACAACATAGACTAACTCCGGTGTACCACCCGCGCGCTAACCCCACAGAACGCCGCAACCAGGATTTGAAGGGACAGTTACGCTTGCGAGTGGGGGAAGACCACGCTCAGTGGGACCGACATGTGGCCGAAGCTTTGTTTTGCTTGAGGAACCGGGTGAATGCGGCCACCGGCACAACCCCCGCGAACTTAGCGCAGGGAAGACACCTGCCCCGGCCGGGCGAGCCCCCTCCGGGGGACGAGCGCCGCGACCGCGAGGCCGAAGTGGCAACAGCGCGGCTACATCAGGCTGAATACGCCAACAAAATAACTCCCACAGCCGAACGAACCCCGGCACGACTCAAGTTGGGAGACAAGGTCTACGCCCGAAATCACCCTCAGTCAGCGGGCCCGAAGAATTTTTGTGCAGGGCTAGCGCAAAAATGGTTGGGCCCTTACACAGTGCAGGCACGGCTGGGCAACACGACCTATGTAGTGCACACCACGGGAAGGAGATGTGTAAGAATACACCGGGACGACCTGCGAAGAGTGAGTATTCGCCCCGTGGTGGAAGAAGAGGAGACGCTTTCCCCCGACGGCGGACGCCGCGACGCCTCCCCCGCCCCGAACCCGAGAAAGGACCGGGAAGGCGAGGGGACTACCCCGACACGCCCACCTATTTTAACCGCCTGTATGCCTGGATGTTTCCCCCGACACCCCGCGTCCCGATGCCAGACACGCCCCGCATCGAGGAGCCCGACGACCACATCGCAGTCGGCGAGAACATTCCGCACCGCGGATGGGGACCGGAGGTGTCGCTGGCTGACGCCACGTTCAGCGTCACGGTCGAGGAACCCCCCGAGGAGGAGGTGCCGCGACGCCGGGGCCGGAGACGAGGGGGAACGCCACGAGCGGAAAACCAAGGGAGGGAAAGGAACACGGCACGAGACGAACCACCGGACGAGACGCCCCGACGCTCCCGGCGAGTGAGGCGCGCCCCCTGCCGCTTCTCGCCCGGGGAGGCGGCGCCGCCGCCCCACGACGCAGGAGCGCCGGAGACTCGCCCCCAGCGCCAGCGGCCCGACCAAGGTGTGTTCCCCCCTCTGCCCGCCCACCGGCCTGTAGGAGACGCACCATTGCCGGAAGGAGTGGGGAGGGGGGAGGCAGGGCCGACGCGGGGGCGGGCCAGAGACGCCGCCAGCCGAGCAGGCAACCCGGAGTAGGCAACGCGCGGGGCAGACCACCCGCCCGCGGCGCTGCGGGGGACGAAGTTCGAGACCCGAGGAAAGCAGTCAGCGAGCAGCGGCGGACGTGGTCAGGTTTGGGCTTCCGAGGGGGGGGGGGCGTTTGACGTCGTACCTCCTGGCCCACCTAGCCCAAATACTAACACACGTCCGCCCGAGCAACAGCAGCTGGACGGGGGTTTTTTCCACCCTGAGCCCCTTGGACCACCCCTCTGTTCTGCCCCCAGTGCAGTGTTTTTATAAAATAATCAGTGTGTGTTTTTCAGTAAGCAGTAAACAAATTATTCATTAGGTGTGACATACAGGCTCGGGAAAGAGAGCCACCTGTGAAACGGACTAGGGGGGGTGTTTACTCGCTGCACGCTAAATAAAACAGCGGGCCTAGGCCCGGCTCTTCCCAGAGCTCCCTTTCCCCCCCTTGCTGGCTGCGCTCTGGGAAGCTCTTTATGAGACACTGAAAACATTTAAATTAAAGCCAAGTAATGTTTTTTAGGTTCCCTAGTGTTTGTCTTTTTTTTTCCAGGGTCATACAGCGAGTTTTTTAAAGTTAACTAATCTTTGTTATTGTTTTACGTAATTCTCTCCACCCCCCACGTCACACCCAGGTATATGATAAACACTTTATTTTAGCTTCTAAATTCATTTAATACTTTATGGAATTTTTTCTGGCATGCTGTGAAGGGTTGTGAATGTTTTAGTTTTAAATAAAGTACTGAGTTGACCCCAGGCGTCGGCGTGGCCGGCGCGTGGGCTCAACCGCCATGTTGGCTCGTCCAGTCTTTACGGCGCGTTGACCGGGGTAAGTCACATACACATGTTTTGCTTAACTGAGTTTCGAGTCACCGTTTAACTTTTGTTTTTTTTGGAACCTCATAATTTTAACTTACCGTACTGCCCCGGTCATCTGTCCTCCACACCGCGTCCTGCACGTGGAGGATTTTAAATGTAAAATTTACGGTACCGGCCGACTCCGAGTGGTTATGTACTAGCACCCACACGGGCTAGTTTCAAGTTTTGGTGTTTTCGTCGGGCGGTCTCGCGGGCCTCTGGGGCCTCTCGCGGATCGCGCCGTGTAAGTTTTTACCTCCGCCTCGAGCTGCTCAGCTCAGGCGGCTAACGTAATTCTGCTTAAAAGTTTTTTTTGTGTGTTTTAAAGTTTCACCTTCGCTACGGGCACGTGCTCACGGCCCGTAACCGGAAGACTGGCAAGTACTGAAGTGTCTGGTGTGCGTGTGAACTGTAACGAGTATGACGTAAATAAACCCAAGATTTTTCCCCGAGTTTGTGTGAACAGTTTGTCTCCTCGAAGTCCCGTAACTAATAAGGATTTCCGCTTCTAAATCACCGCCAGGGGGTAACATAATTAATCCGCCAAAGAACCATCCGCCCTGAGATATCTTGTGCTTTAGACCCGTTCCCAGCCGGGCATGTTGGGATGGCGCCCTCATAAAAGTAAGTACCTAATTTTTAAACGCAAAACCTCAACCGCCTCTTTGCAAAACCCCCCTACGGCGACACCTTGTTACGGTATAGGACTATACATTGAGCAAGACAGGCTGATTTTGGCGTGCGACAAGCGAGGCAAGTGACCTTGACTGGTGAGCAGGTGGTGGGAAGGCAGGCCTTTTTTCAATCCCGGATGACATGTATGTATGCAGACACATTTACAAATTGTTATGTATGCTAACTGTACTTCTTCCTTAATTTTCAACTAACTATATAAAATAAGGTTACAATATAGAATATATACATAATTGTTTTATGACTATTTATGTGTGTTTGTCAAAAAAGAACTCGTTCGGATTTCCTGGGATTTCGGATTCCCGGGGTTCGGATTTGAGGGGTTGCACTGTATTTTTCCTTTATATAGAGCTTTCAATATTGTTTTTGTTAGCTGAAATATAGCAGTCATAGTATACTTTTGCTTTTGAAACCCACTTTGTTCATTACAGAATAAGTTATTATTTTCTAAATATATTATTCATATAGCCTATTATATATTACTCTTTCACAAATTTTTGGAGAAAAAAAACAGCAATAACCTTATTGGTCTGTAATTTTCAATTAAATGTTAATTTCCTTTTTTATATACAGTAAAATTCTTGCTAGTTTTAACCTTTCAGGGAAGGAACATAATTTGAATGATTTGTTTATCACAAATGTAAGAGGTCTAACTTAATAATTTATAATAGATTTTATGATCATTTCTGTAAGGCCATAAATATCAAAAGATTTTTCATTTTTTAACTTTATTATAATTTCTTTAACTGTCATTGGCAATAAAGATATTTTTGTTGTGTTGGTACTTTTGTTGCTATCAGGTTGGTAACACCATTAGAGAAAAAATAATATGGCATGACTGGAAATATGGTTATTTTGTTGCTTGTGCCAATGAAGGTTTAATAGTTACATCTCACAGCATCTTGTTTTCTTTTTATGAAGAATCACAACATTAACTTCTTATCATCTGTTGGATATAATACAAACTTAAAGATTTTGTAACCTGTAACCTACTGTGAATAAAATTTATATGAGATATTGCTCTTATTTTACAATTATCAACTATATTCAAATAATTGCTTATAACTATAAAAGACTTATTAGAAATATTTGCTACTTCCATTTCTGTTTTTATGATATTCCCATTATTTGATATTGTCATTTTATGAGAATTTTTGTATTATTCCTTCCTATTTGGTTACTGATAAATTTCCACACTTCTCTTGGATTATTCACATTTTGCTCAATTTTTATTTTTTTCCAACTTAAAAGCTTTGCAGTGATATTTCCTTAAGTTAAATAATATTCCTGAAAGTGTGGATTTATCATTTGTTTAGAAAGTTAATGAGGCTCTTAATTTTTTGCTTGGTTAAATTTTTTCTATTTTAATCCACTCAAGTCTATTCTTTATACAATTAGATTTTCCTGCAAATGTTTTCATGTAGGTGGAGAGAGATTCCAAGGGCGTTCACGGGGGAAAAAAAGCATAATTTTATATTTGTACGACACAGTGTTCACTTTATAGACATTGTGACTACGTTTTCCACTTGTAAAATTCTTTAGCTCTCATATTTTTCCCATACCAGCATGTCAAAGTCAGAATTTGCAAGTTACTGGAACATAGGAATGCCAAACACCAAGAAACTTATTCAAATGAAATAATTTACACTGAAAACAGATATACGTAACATGCTAAAAGATTTAAAATGTCATAATGAAATTCATGTGTACTTTTTGAAAAAAAAAAATATCAAAATAACAAAATTTTACTATATATGTGGCAATTTTTAAAAAAGACAAAAAGACTTTGTTGTGTGTTTTTTAATATTTTAGCATATGATCTATAATATCTAATTTCAGTGTAAATGATTTCATTTAGGTAAGTAATTTGGTTTTTGTTATTCTTATGTCCCCATACCTTGCAAATCCTAACTTTGACATGCCGCTGTGGGAAAACAACGAGAGCTGAAAATATTTTACAAGTGGAAATTGTAGTCACAAGTAACGTCTATAAAACGTGCAAATGTAAAATTATGAATTTTTGTCACACAAACATCCTTAAAGTATTCAATTAACTTGATAAAGAAGTTATTAAAATTAATATTAACATCATTTGATTCATCAATATTCACCCAGGATCCTGCAGACAGCCTATAGTTAAATAATTGGAAATTATCCATCTTAAAATTCCTAACTACTCTCATAAATATTTTACTTTTTTGCCTATAGCTCAGTCCGATTGTAAATAATTGTGTACAATGATCAGAAAGTCCTGGATCAATAACACAATTTTCCACATATAAAATTGAACTAAGCACATAATCTATTTATGTTCTTGTAGCATTAGTATAGTGAGTACTAACTTCAAATGTTGATCCGAATATAAAATATTTTAATTATATCAATTAAGTGTATATTTTTCTTTTGAATTGGTATTAAAATATATGTTTAGTTCACCACATGCAATCACCCTTTTTCTAAGATTATTTTTAAAAACAGTTCTTAATGTGACATCATATTTTTCAAAGAAAATATTTAAACTACAGCTGGGAGGCCTATATAAAGAGATAATTGTTGCATTTATATGTATATCAATAATCTTCAATTCAATTGCAGTACACTCATAAACACCTTCAGTAATGGTTGTTGAATTATCTAGTTCCTTAGCAAGTGTTGACAATTCTTGCTTTACCATTATGCAGCTAGCTCCATAACCACTGCCGACCAACCAAAACTACTAACTAGTTTATAATTTGATATCCAATCTTTTGTACACTCTATCTTGTTTTACCAATGTTCAGTAAAACATAAAATTTTGTGGAGAAGGCCTATAGAAACACTTATATTACAGACGCTTTATTTTTAATGGACTAAAAATGGCAGTGCAACATACTTAAATACTTATCACAATGTGTGTTTTCCTTATATCTTGTGCCACTTACAATTTGAGTATTTTCCCTATGCACACAATTTACTTGTAAAGATTTACATGTATATGGACATTTTCCAGTGGGTTTTTTTAGTACTGGAATCACTACTGATTTTTAGGTCATTATCAACTACAGCTGTATCCTTTAGCCTTAATCCTTATCACCCACTTCTCTAGTAAAGTTCTGATAAATGATAAATGGCATAGAACTTTGTGCAACTGCTGATATCGCCTATACTATCCTTAATCTTGTTATCCACCTTTACTAACCTTCTATCCATCAGAGTTGGCTTTTTTTGTTTTAACACATTTCACATTAGAGTTGACTATTTCACAAATTTTTGAAGCTACATAAGCTTCACCAGAGTTACTGAAATGAAGTCCATGTATAGTATACATGTCTCTGCTTATATTACTAACTTCAATACAAGTCACATTCGGAAACTGTTTATATTTATTGAGGTATTTTTGTTAGTTTCCTTCAACGCAAAATTCACACACTAAGTTTCTACGAGACTGTACCAGTATGTGGCATTGACAACGATGACGGTCTTCCATGTAAGTTTTCTTCAAGACTCCTGGCCACGCGATCCTCTTGATCATGAGTAGAGTCCCGGAAATTTTGCGGATTCAACTGAGAAGAGGTTAGAATTCTAAGTCATGTATATGTTGGAAACTTTTTCAATCACCTCATTGTTTATTATATGTGACCTTGAGGACAACGAACCAATGGCAGACAAGCATAAAAAAACTCATGGACTCCCACACAACATTGCCAAATGTACAACTGTTCACTCACTGGAGCAGCAGCCAATATACAAGTAACTGAGGACGGAGTGTATTCAGGACTATGCAGTCCAGCCTGCTGGTCGTTGAACACACAAAATATCCGGGACTCTAACCATGAGCAATGTCGTTAGAGCCACCAATTATTACTTCATTATCACAACCACTTACACTTACTGTATCTTCTTTCACACATAGCAGTACTTCTTCCTGGGGCATTCCTGGTTTTATACAAGCCATCACACAGTACTTTGAATCTTGAGATCTGATTTGGCGTACTAGTCCTCTAGCATGTCTATCTCCAAATATCAATAAGACTAGTTTTCTAATCATGATTATTCTTGTCCCGTTGCTTGTAACCACTGGTGTGGACCTTCGCATCACTTCGTTTGAGAATTTATTTTAGGAATACCTATTTACTCTATTCTATTGGACATTTGTTTTGAGGTTATGTGTTATCAACAATTCTCTCGGAGAGTTGGTTTACATGATTTGTAAAATCTTATTACTCTTAAGCAATTCCTGTAGTTCTTATGGCGATATTTCAATTATTTTCCATAATGACATTTCTTTTCATCAACATTATCTGAGCACATTACCAATTTATCACCATTTTCCTTACAGGATTTGCATATCCAGTCTTCATTTTCACTAATATTACCACTTACAGCCACCTCTCCACAACGAAAATGATACCAACGATCACATAATCACAATATGCCATTCTTAACTGCCTTTTGACACTTGTTACACCTACCGTTATATCTAAATTTTATTGTATTTGTGTCCTCCTTGCATGCATTGATTAAGTCCACTATATTTCACTTTTAGTTTAGCTTCACCACTATCTCCCTTTCAACACCCTTCCCAGTAGGCCTATGCCCAAAGCCCTTCTTCCATTTTTAACCACTCTTTCCACCTGTTTGTCCACCTCAGATCAGTATGCAACACAAACTTTATGATTGAATAGTAATAAACACCCCCTATATTCTGTGGCTTCATCTATTTTCTACCCATCCCATCCGTACACATCTTTGCTTACCATTCATTCTCTTCCTAGTAAACCTCACCAACTTAGCCTAATGCCCAATTATTTTCATTCTATTCTCCTCTGTCCAAGATCACAGCATATAAATATCTGCAAGTTGTTTCCACTGTCTACCTCTGTGTACAGCACACAATCCGCAAACAATTGTATTTATCCTGTAATCCTGAAACCCATGTCATTCACCATTATGGTGAATAATAGGGGACCCAACACACTTCCCTGCGGTACTCCTGACGTAACCTCTCCTCTGACACTGCCTCCCAGACTTTCACCCTCTGACTACGTCGCCTGAGGAAGTCCCCAATCCGTTTCACCAACGAATTGTCCGCTAGCAAATTTTCTAGCTTGTCTATATACCTCCCATGTGACACATTGCCAAATACCTTTTTAAAGTCTATGAAGCAGGCATCTACCACTACCTGCTTCCCCTTATCGACTGTCTGCACTACATCACCCAACAAACCTGCCAACTGAATCTCATATGATATCGACTGTCAGCACTACATCACCCAACAAACCTGCCAACTGAATCTCATACGAATCACCTTGTCTGGAACTCCAGGTTCAGCCACAGTATGTTGGAAGAACCAAAACAGTAATTAATTATAATCAAGTATGTGATGGCCTTAACGATTTAGAAAAAGAGGTAGCTGAGCTTAAACAGGATTTTAACCTATATTTTTAATATTATTGTTAGCATAGTTAAAAACAAGATTAAACAAGCTACTACAGTAAATATCAGAAATTAATTATGAATACTAAATATTCTTGTCCTTGGGTTTCTCTTGAACTGAAAACTATGATATCTGAAAGGGATAAATGGTTTAAACCAAAAAATGTCTACATTAAAGAAACCTAAACATCTTGAACAATAAAGTTACTTCACTGAAAAGGAAATTTACAAAAATAGGTATATCATAATGAATTATATGCTAGAAGTACTAATCAAATTAAAATGGAGAAATATCAAAAATTATCTGGAAAAATAGATGGTACAAAAATCAAACATTCAAAGTATTACAATAAATGAGGGTGATGTAACCTTACCTGATGGTATAGTAAATTATTTCTGTGAATATTTTTCTTAATATTGCTAAGAATCTAAGTGTTAATAATATCCCATGTTTATAAAATGACAATATTAATAAGTTTAATATGCTTATAATTCAGGATTAATCTCTGTTCTTTGAACCTACTGATGTTAAGGAATATATACAATTGCAAATAATTATATAACAGGGTGTCTACCAGATTGTAAAAGTAAAATTTAGTGACTTTTTAATGACTTTTTCTTGAAAAACTGTTCAAACAGAATTAATTAATAATTTTTTTAACAAGTACAACACTGCAGACAATTTTCATTATGTTCCCTCCAATTGCTGATAGCGCTAAGCATGTCCAATTTTAAAATGTGTAATCAATATATATCTAAATTTAAGTTGTCTTTATGAAAATGACTATGATAACTAATATACAAACTAATTATTTATTTTACTTGCACAGTGCGCGAGAAATACTAGTAGTGTAAACATGCATGTTTCACAAATGATTCGACAAGAATTAAACACCCGAAAGTAATTTTCGTGACTCATACCAAAATATACTTCAAATTAGTGACTATTGTGGGACTTTCGTGACCTTTTTCACAATTCGTGACTTTTTCGGGACTTTCGTGACTTTAGTGACCTAGTAGACACCCTGTATAAATTGTAGTACTACTACGAGTTATGATGAAATAAATGGAAGAGTTATCAAGGTTTGTACTGAAAAAATATCCCCTATGCTGATTGTAGCTGTAAATGTCATGTTTATTACAGGTATATATCCAGATTGTCTTAAAATAGCCAGAGTAGTCCAACTTATAAAGATGGACCACCAAATGATAATCCTACTAATTATCGACCAATTTCTGTACTTCCTATTATAAATAAATTAGTAGAAAAACTTATTCATAAAAGTTTGACAAATTTTTATAATAAAACCTATTTTTTATATTCCTACGGCAATACGGTTTATGAGCTACATATAATACTGGACAAGCTGTGTTGAATCTTGTAAACAAGATACAAATTTCTATAGTGCAGTGGTATTGACATTAGATTTAAGTAAAGCCTTTGATATGTTTGACCACAGAATATTATTTGATAAACTAGATGCTAGTGGTGTTAGAGGTCTGCTCCTAAATTTAGTTAAAAGACTTTTCCTTTTCACGACCTTTCGTAAAACAAAATTATTTGCGAAGTGACAATAGACTGTCCAATTTTTTTCCAGTTTTCACTTTTACTTCACCTAACGACGAGAACAGATGTCAGCTCTCAAAATGTTGT
Source organism: Medauroidea extradentata (assembly GCA_003012365.1). NCBI lineage: Eukaryota > Metazoa > Arthropoda > Insecta > Phasmatodea > Phasmatidae > Medauroidea > Medauroidea extradentata. The sequence goes on from PNEQ01108786.1 coordinate 10,833, forward strand.
GAAAAGTCTGCCTTTGGAAATCTACTGTGCTCTTTTGTGTCATCGTTGTGTCGCCTAGTGTGTTGTCTGTGATGTCGTCGTTGTAATCCTGTCTCGTGTACATTATTGTATTTATTCCAGTATTGTCTGTGCTGTCTTAATTGTGATGTCCTGAGTTTTACATATTTGTTTGTTTTGTATTTCGACTTTTTAAGTTTGGTTGCTTATCATTATTTATTTTTATTTACATTTCCCCCACTCTATATGTTGTTGACAAATTCCTTATGGGATCTTTCATTTTCTGTTGTTTTGGTTTATGGATGTGTTGACTACAGCCAACTCGGCTTGTTTTCTCTTTTTTTCGTATTTAATTTTTGTTTTTCTTTGTCTCTTTCTAAGATTTCTGGGACGACATAATATTGCAATGGCATATGTCCACAATAATACAGTTTGTTAAATATTCATAACCATATATCGGGTTTAAATACTACAATTTCTTACCCAAAGAAATTTTTAAAAAAAACCTAATAGGGCCTAATAAGTTAAAAATAAAAATGTTAATAAAAAATTGGATATTGGATACTTTGAATAAGAGGAATGATATTTTATATATTAGAAAGATTTGTTTTACTGTACAAGTGTAGAGTTGTTTGTACGGTACCTATAATAAATATGGTTCGTTAGTAAGTTAAATTTATTTTATTGTGTATATTTTTGTCAAGGTTATGTAAATTGTATATTGTAAAATGTTACACTTATACAGATGTGTTACTTCAATTTGGTAAGAAATGTAATAATTTACTATACAACTTATGATTGAATTGTTCTGTTATGTTTTTCTTCTTTATTTTATTTGTTCCTACTATGTAATTTAGATCACAAACTTATAAATTTTTTTATAAAGTACGACTATTTATAACATCTCTAGAAACACTATTTATTAATAAACTATATGTCTAAAATTGATAGTTTGGCCGGTACAAGATGAGTAGTGATTCTTAATATTTACTTTACTATTTACTGAACATGTTTACACACTCTTAACATTATTCAATTTCAATTTATATTAAGAATAGCATTCCCACTATAATTAGGGTTCGCTTACTTATTCTTTGCTGCCTTGTCAAATGCTGACTTGATGTAGGCTATTTGTTGCTATTGTTTTTCTTGTTAAACATATTTAATTTATTGAAAATTAACACTAATAGTGGAATTCATGCTTATAACACTAGAAGAAAAGAAGATTTTCATATGCCAAGTAATCATTTGCAAATTGTGCAGAAAGGTGTTCATTTTGTAGGCTAAACTATATAATAATTTAAAAATTATCAGTAAAGTAATCAATTAAGTGTTTTACAAAAAAACTTTAACAATATCTGTAGGAAGAAGTCTTTTACACTGTTAATGAGCTCATGGAAACACAAGTGGCAATATGTTTTTACGTGAATTGTAACAGTGACAATCATTAATTTATTATTGTATCACTTTATTAATGTATTTTAATAATTCATTGTTGTAATTTTTAATATTCAAATCAAACTGTGTAGGCCCTACCATTTAAGTATTACCATTCATATATGTTGCAGTTCTGTACATCCTAGGCCCTATGTTTGTCAGTAATAACTTGACTAACTGTAATTTACTAAAATGACAAGTTTCATGTCACAATTGGAGCTCTACAGAATTATAAATAGGCTAAATAAATTTTATTTCTTTGTAACTCGGTAATACACTTAGAATTAAATTCACCTTCCATAATTTCCCAACTTCTTGTTAAGGCACATAAATGGTACCTTAACCTGAATTAATTAACTCTTTACTTAAACTTAAGTTGGCGGGATGTAAGGCATTGTGTGGCGAGGGACGCAGTGAATGGATAATTTTCATTAACGTTGAGTATTAACTCAGGCCAAGTTAAAATATTGCTGCAAAACTAACCCTAAAAAAGCCAAATTTAAAAATATGCACTGTTAAAAATACAAATCTTACCCATGGTAGTGAAAAAGTCACAATTTTATTCTAAACAAATACAAGTTAACATTTTTGCTAGGAACTCAATGAACAGTAAAAATATATTGTTTACGTAAAAGGGGAAAATGTGTAGACGTCTAATCAGAAGTACTAAAATAATTCCACGCGTACGTTAATACTTTCACATATTAGGGTCGACCACAATGAACTTTTAGGGCTTCCACAAAATACAAGAAGTAACAATGAGTTACAAGTAGTCCTTGTAAAGCTAACCCTACAAATAAATTTTTTTACAATAAAGACAGCTCGTAGAATGTAGATATACAAGATGGCGCTGAGTAAATGCAGCAATTGCTTCAAAAAAGTAAGAAATGGAATCTACTGCGAACTTTGTGATAAGTGGTTTCACTTTGCAAAGTGTAGTGAGGTAGATCAAGAAAATATTCCAGATAATGAATGGCAATGTAGTAAGTGTAAACAAGGTGACAGTGTACGAATCGGGAAATGAGGATGAAAAAGTAAAAAACTTTGACAAATTGCTTCTGGCGATTAATCAACTGACTGAAGAAAATACGACATTAAATGAAATTATAAAGGTACTGCATGAAGAAATTGAGGGTTTTCGGAAAATAAATCGTCGTAGTCAGAACTTTAACCTCTGTGACGAAACTTGGGTAGAAGTTCTTAATAAAAAGGGATGGAAGACTGAAAAATGCAGACAAGATGTGAACTCTCTGCCTACAACTAGCAAGAACAACAGGTTGAATCCCGAGGTGAGTGTTGCACTGAAGATTAATAATTCTAGAGAAATAAAGGAAATTTCCTCTGGGAGCAAGAAGTCAGTAGGTAAAATATCATTTTTCTCAGACAGTCATGGCCGAGGCATTGCAAGTGAAATTGGCATTCATTTTTCAAATAAAGTTGTTGTAGGTACAATAAACCTGGAGCCCGTTGTGCATCAGTAATTAATGATTCCGATATTGAAGGTGGAAAATGTGTTGCATTAGATACAGTTATTGTAATGGGGGGAAGTAATGATGTTTGTCATAATGAACATTCAGAAGTTATCAAAGCATTAAGAAAAAATTTATCTAAATTAGCTTCCACGAATGCTATTGTAGTAGGTGTGCTACACAAACATCAGCTTCCCAGTTGGTCTTGCGTAAATGATGTGATAAAGAAAGCAAACAAGAAAATTCAAGCTATTTGTAAGAATTTTGTGAATACTAGTTTTGTTGATGCAAGTGATTTTGAAAGAAATAACTGTACTAGGCAAGGTAGTCACCTTAATAATGTTGGTAAATTGATTTTGAGCAAAAGAATATCTGAAACCATTAGGGTTAAGGTAAAGAAAATGGATCCAATACCATTACAGTTGAATGTGTTACAAGCTGAACCAAAAAACTAATATATAAAACTCCTCAATGTGATAAAACAGTTATAAAACCTTCTGCTAACTTATTAAATACAAAGCACAATGTTCCAATTAGCAAAGGAGCTGGCTTGTTACAAAACAGTTACTATAATAAACAAACCAAGGTTAGTGGTCTAAAAAAATCACACACCAGCATTATGTAAATACTTCACAGCTGAATGTCCTTCATCAAAACATAAGATATATTATAAACAAAACTGACGAAATTACAATTTTGCTGAATGAATTAAGAGACAGTAAATTAAATGTTGGTGTACTACGTTTTACAGAAACTCATTTGTCGTTAAATATGATCAATAATATTAATTTGCTCAGTTATAAACTTGCAACATTTATTGTAGAGAAAATAAACACAGTGGGCTTCGTATTTTTGTTAATGATAATATGCAATATAGAACAGTTGATGTTACTGATTATTGTTGTGAAATGGACTTAAAACGCTGTTGTGTGATAATTGAGTTATGTGGTAACTCATGCTGTGTGATCACAATATGTAGAGCACCCAATAGTGAAGTTTATTCAACAGCTGAACAAATTGCTACTAAGTAAAACTTTATAATAAACACAAGCATTTGATAATTTGTGGAGATTTTAATGTAGATTTTATGGCTGATAATCCACTGAAGTTATGCATGGAATTATTATTGACTGATTTCCTACTAGAATCCTACTAGAATAACCAAAAATACATTTAGTATTATTGACGATATTTTTATAGATGCTAAAATGCTGCTCAAAATTGTGACTTCAAAAATTTAATAAATGCATAATCAGATCATAACGCTCAGCTGCTATTGCATAAAACAGATTCAGTTAATAGCATAAATAATAATAAAAAATTTAACAATGTTATAGAAAAAAAAAGGTTTTAACACAGAAAAAAATGTGGAATTTTAAGACTGTTTATCAAGCGAGTCATGGGATTTTATTAATAAAATAAGGATGTTAACATACAGTTTAATGCATTTTTAAATAATGTTTTGAGACATTTTGATGAACACTGTACGATAAAATTTGTTAGTAAAACTAGAGTAAAGAATAGTAAACCATGGATTACAAACAAAATAGTAACATTAAGTAAACATAAAAGATTTCTTTATCTAAAAAGGAAAAAGACTGGAATACCTGATTATGTCTTGTGCTATAAAAATTGTTGTAAAGAGTTAAAAAATTAATCTATTGAACGAAAAGTAGCTATTATGAGAAACAAATAATTAACTCGTCCAACAAAATTAAAACAATATGGGGAATTATTAAACAGGACTCACGACAAAAAAATAAAGGTGATATATCTGAATTTGAAGTAAACTTTAAGATTTTAAATAAAATGGAAATTGCTAACATATTTAATAGACATTTTTTAAATAATGCCAAAGATTTAGCTCTGAATATTAAAAGTCATAATTTATGTAATGGACTGCCAGTAGATTATGTAAAAATTATGTTTCTGAATAAACTTCCAGATATTGAGTTCACATATACAAGTCCTCTAGGAATTGAAAAAAAAATTGAAATGGAATCTAAAGTTTCTAGTGGATTTGATGGAATAAACAGCAAAGTAGTTAAATTATGTGCTGATGTAAGAAACGGCCTTTTTGCAGATAGAATGAAATTGGCTGTCGTTTTACCATTACATAAAAAAGAGAATAGGACAAATTCCATTCATTACAGGCCAGTGTCTTTGTTAACAACCTTCACTAAAAAAATTGAAAAAGCCATTTATAGTAGATTATATAAACATGTAGATTGTTACGTCATATCACCATCTCAATTTGACTTTAGTACTAATCTAACTACTGATAATGCCATACATCATTTAACAAATAATATGTTGCAAACATTAAATAGCCTAAAAGAGAGAATGCTATAAGTACATTACTTGACTTAGCAAAGGTGTTTGATACCATAGATCATGATATCTTATTGATGATGGGAAGGGTTTTGAAGGGTGTGAGTAAGGAGGTAAAGGAGAAGGCATATAAGTCTATGATTAGGCCTATGCTGGAGTACGCAGCTGCAGTATGGGACCCATATGTGGGAGTGGAGGTGGGCGAGCTGGAGAAGGTTCAACGTAGGGCGGCAAGATGGGTGATGAATAGGTGGAGAAGGCAGGGGCAGGTAGGAGAGGATGAAAAGAATTACAGACCATCCTTAATG
>PNEQ01108787.1:0-16373 GCA_003012365.1 Medauroidea extradentata
TAATTTGAGGGCTAATTTAAAAAGCAAGAGAAAATACAGTCGTCTGAGAACACAGTTTGTGCCTCAGTGGAGTTAAACATGCCCGATTCCCAGAGAGCAATAACACGAGGTTTCTTTTAATTATAATTTTAATTGACCTTTTATGATTATCATTTCCTACTCAGTGGTAATGCTCGGAGGGAACCATACCAGGTGAAACAAGACAACCTTAAGAAGCAAAGTGTGTTGAGACGTTTATCATTCGTTAACGAGTGATGATGGTGTGACCATTCAAAATATGTGGGTTCACGACCTGGTTTACCGCGTTAGCGACCGACAAATTCTGAATATGGCTGTTGAAGTCACTATTGGCTTCTCAGTTCGCACCATAACGTATCACGGCGGGTATGTGTGGGTTTAATTTATTGGTAGCTCAATGCGATACGAGAAACATATAGGCACTCCAGTTCTAAATATTTGTATAGGCTTGTTCATGGCTAGTGTTGTGCATGAGTAATTATAAATTATGGATGTCATCGTTTACCGGGCGTCTTCTTCTACAGTTGGGAAACCTCGTCAGTTGAAAGACGTCGCCCCTGGGATGGCTGAACCAGTTGTACAGGGCAACAGGTCGGGTCGGCTGGGCAGTACGACGGAGTAGGACCTGAATTCGTCTCTCTGGATGGTGCGAAACTAGCCCTGGTCACCGGCGATAGGGTGAAACTCCCTGCAGACGGCCCTCAGAACCTGGACAATGGCCCCGAACGACGATCCTCCTGGCGGACCTCGTCGAAGATAGTCGTCGATGATAGCTCTCGACGAGAAGTTCACTGCATTCAGCGTTTTGCCTCCCTCCGGTATCAATTCATTACTGATACAGTGGACTTCTTGGTAGACCTCTTCATATTGAGCCTCGTCGTCCTTCTCGAAGGCTACGTTCGTCCAAAATCCCCTCCGTAGTCTTTAGCTCTCGTTATTTTCGTTTTTTCGAACCTTCCTTTTTTTTTTACGTTCCAAAACTTCGCACACCTCACTTCTCTTAACCAATTTTACAACCTCTATTCACTATCGATAGCACAGCAAACCAGGTCACAGTACGCGATGGTGATCAAGTAAAAACTACTTTCATAGGTAAAAACCTGGAGACCATTACCACTGATAAATTCTTTTACAATATAAATTACAAAACCAGGAACACGTAATAAAATAACACGGCTCGAGGCGTCTACGGCCAAAGATACTTAAGTATACATAGACAAACGAATGTCAATATTCCTAAACATAAACAAATCATGCGGATATATATAAATAATCAATTGCTATGTTACAACGGTTCACTGGAAATAATTATTTAGATGTATAAAAATTAAAATATATCTGCAATATGTCACACATATTTCTTAAATAACCTCAAACCGCAGTTGTAACCAAGATGACGTGCACCAGAGAGGACGAGAGAGTGCAGCAAGTGAACTGTTTCATTCTCTCACTGTATGTACTTTCACTCTTTCGCACTCTCACCAACTAATTGAGACGACTATATGTTGTCAATATGACGTGGTTGCGAGAGAGAGTGAGACAGCACATTCTGAGTGAATTGAGACACTGTTTTAGTTTCTCATAGACTTCAAAATTGGCTTTACTGACCAAAATTATTTAGTGACACCAAAAATTTCTTCACTCCTAACCCATTTTGACAGCATCAAGATTTTAAATATACAGTCTATCTCATGTAAGTCCCATATTTTGACAGGTCACTTCTGAGAAGTGTGTCTGTAAACAAGATTGTAGAAACAGTGCTTTTCCAAGAAGCCAGGTCGGTTTAAAGCTCGAAACAATGGAACTGCCAGGCACACTTCTCAGAAGAGAAATGTCAAAATGTGGAAAAGTTACACGAGACAGACTATAGTCTAAGAAATCTGTGCACATGCTAAATTTTAATTTCTTTTTTAAATATTCCAGACAGTGCTGAAACCAGTGTATAATTACAAAACTTGGTTACGTTAGTAATACATAAAAGTACTTACCTTAAGCTTTATTAAAAAGGAAGGAAATATACAGCCGCACAAATAGCATCCTCTGGAATTACTTAAATAGCCCACAATACTAGAGTTAAACTGTATGACACAAGAGCATTCATTCACATAAGCATAATAGACAATATGGCTTGTATAAGCAGCAGGGAAAGGCAGCGGCTGGGCCGGACACGCGAGGGAAGTAACAAAAAACAAATTGGGGTGGAAGACAGTTTAAGGTTGATAGATGGCGGGAATGGTTTCAGGATTACCGGGGATGGCATGAGAAACTATACGCAGACTATTCGGACATATGTAACTTAAATGCACAACATGAAAAAAAAAATTATCAGACAAAAAAAAACCCAAGATAGTAGAGAAATATCTGATTATTTCCGTGTTCTTTTCCGCCACTTCGACTTCCCGGAATTTTCCATGTTTTCCCGATTAGTAGACATCCTGAAAATATTGACACCACTCACGCCCTGAGGTTAACGTTGCTGGAAGAAGTCTGGGTGCTGAGTGTCACTCAGCAATTTGCCCGGCTGAGTTGGGACTAGGGTTCTGAAGCTTCAGGAAAAAAAATTTAAAAATTGGGGGAAAAAACCGGGAAAAATTGCTTTATTCCCTTTGATGGGAAAATGGGAAAAATTGGATTTTTTCATCACAGTAAAAAATTACAGAAAATTAAAAAAAAATTGCTATAAAAATTATTATACAGTTTCTGAATTACAAATCTGGATTGTATCGTATATGTATTTACATTCGGGCTTATCTGCTGATACACACAGTACCCTAACACAAAAATGTAATAACCAGTAAATGTAACACAAAACTTCGTACAGAAAAATAAACAATATGCACGTGAACTAACCAGAAATAGTTAAATAGTTATCATACTCATTCATATCCAACTTACAGTCCATCAGGAAAGCAGTTTCAATTACAACAATAAACCCATTGTAGTTCAAATTCACACGTAAAACACTAAGATAATTATTAATTATCTTGCTGCTTGCATCAAATGGCTAAATGGTGAACTTTGCTGTTGTTATACATTTATCAACTTTATGATTTGAGGTTTTCTTCTTGTGAAACTTCCAATTTTACGATATCTCTCCACATTCCTACACCTTGCTGGTAAGTAAACGTTCAGAATGAATCAGACAGGCCAATTCTCTGCTTTTCTACTTATTTTATTGACCTTATGTAACTTACTACACATTATTTAGCCACCACAGGTTCAGTATAATTTCACGATTGTAAGGAATTTTTTTCAATTTTTCCAAAAAAATTGAAAAAAAAAAAAAAAAAAAAAAAAACATAACTTTTCCCTATTCACGAATTTCTCCGGAAATTTTAGAACCCCAGTCGGGACAGATATATTATTTCCTAACAATGTAGTCTAATACAAGCTTATTATAAGCTCCAATATAAGTTACTAGCTGCCCGGTTGTGGCTTTGCACACGTGGAATAATTTAATGTAAACAGCAACTCTGTTTAAAATATTTGGTTAGTGGGTTTACTCTCTTTTCAAGTCATACATACCTTAATCTGTTCCAACAAATAATTTTACGCCGAAATCAGATTCTTCAAACTCAAGTAACTCGACTGTCCCGTCACAATATTCCAGCTGCCACTAGTATGTGCGTATGCAAGAGCACAATAATTGCCATCTCTAAGTCTTACGTGGGACATGACACCCAAACCTCCCACACCACAGACTTACATCATTCCAAACGAATGCTTCAAGGTTGGTCCTGAGAATTCTTACGTGTGTACAGGCCCAAGACCAAAGAGGTTTATTTATGAACAGGAAAGCAAACAGAAACAACTTTTGAATTATATTTCCATGGTCATGCTGACTTTTCAGGAGTTCTGTAACATTTTACTGCCTTTCCACACCTTTAACTGTTTAGTTTAAAAAATCCTGAATTTTATTTGTTGATATTTACATAAGCTTCATTCATATAAAAAAATCATCTCGATATCTCAATGGGTTATTAAAAGATACAAATGAGTAATTGAAAAAAATGTTATTTTATAGAATTCAAGGTCGGTCTCTATATTTCAACTGGTTTATGAGATACGGATGATTAATTAGAAACACTTTTTTTTTAGTTGGAATTTAAAAAAATTCCTGAAAATTCTTTTTTTTAGATGTTTACGCAAACATCATTCTAAAGGAAAAAATCACCTCGATATCATAACTGGCTCAAGAGGAATCACGGATTGACAAAAAACAACATATTTCACGGCTTTTCAACACCTTAATTTTCGAATTTTGCAAAATTAAAAAAATTTGCTAATATTCATTTGTTTGGTCAATATTTTGAAGTTAAAAAAATAATGACAACTTTCCAAGTTAATGATATATTGAAAGCACATTTTACCCTTTTTCATCTCCTTAATTATCGAATTTCAAAAAATTCCTTCTTAGCAAGTGCCGACAGGTTAAGAGAAAGCTACCCTCAAAATTTCATGGTTCTAGGTCCAGTAGTGTGGGCTGTGCATTGATGAGTGAGTGACGTATTTCATTTTATGTGTATAGATTAAAAACTAAAGCATTATTCTGGATATATGCCACTGTGAGCTAAGGTTAAGATGCAGAACACCTGTAAACCCACAGTACACTAATGGATAGCACATAACAAAATAAACAAAAAAGAAAGCCAGGGTTAGCTGCACATAGTAAATGGGAAACACTGAATACCAGTTAGCAGCCTGCGTATACGAGCAATGGAGCACCAAAGACATGGGTCAGTAAGTTCTTATAGCTTCTGGGCTTCTATTGTGCAAAACAGCTCCAGATAAGAGGCTACCTTAGTTTAGATCACATCTAGGAACCAGGAACTACTTGAGCAGACCAAGACTGGCTGGACATGAATACTCACACAATTGCATTCACTCCTCTGCAGTATCGCTCCCACATCGACCTGAACCGCGGCTGGCCACCAATGTCCCACACCTTGATGGTCACATTTCCTTTTGTGATCTTTCGCATGTTAAAGCCAACTGTGGGTATCATGTCTTCACTGAACTGGCCAGACTACAAAAAATAAATAACAGAAAAATCTATTAAAATTACTACATATATCAATGAACAAAAATAGTCCTATATAAAGCAACATTGGGTCTATTTTACTTCTTGATAAGCAATGTAAACCTGTTTAAGCTTTGTAGTAAGAGGATTTTGCGAGAAAATAATTGTAACAAACGCTTAAAAGTTCTGAAATTTCAGTTTAAAAAGCCAAACATTTCTATATGCTGATTCTAAGGAGGGCTTTGATAACAGGAAAATACAATATAAATGAGTGAGTGAGATTTTGGTCAGCGCTTAACATCCAGATATGCAGCGCTGGTGAGGGGTGACATGAGGTGAGTATGGAGCAGTGCCGGAATGAAAGGGCAGGGGAAACAGGAGATCCCAGAGAAGACATGCCGACCAACAGCTTTGTCCGGCACGATTCCCATATGCGAAAATCCGTGGACCGGTTCCACCAGGAATCGTACCCGGATCGTCTTGGTGTGAGGCGAATAACCATTCGGCCACCGTGACTCCCTACAGTATAAATTAATAATATTTTGTGCTGTAACTTGTTGCATCTTTAGCACGAGTGCTAGTTGTTCATTACAGCCATTTACAACAGGTTGGCAAGGCAGTGAACGAGACTGCATCTCATGCTCTCCAATATTTTTTCATTTCATTTATTCATAATTTCTTTCAGCATTTACATGCAATGGAACTTGTCAGATAATACAATCACATACAAAGGCCAGAAACAATACACAACTACATACAAGATTTTAACAATACCTTGGCTATTCATGAAAATAGTAACATAAAATCCATTCAGTACAGAATTTAGATGTACATAAATATTACCACTTTATATAATCTCTTTACATATATCTTTGACAAATACTCATCAATTTCTGTTAAATTGTAAAAACAATTCTATCAAATAACATAGTAATTTTTTAAATTTCTGCAAGTCCTTTTTTTTTGTTATCCATTTACGTAATTTGTTATAAAGACACAGACCAAGATGAAATACACCCTTTTTGAATATTATATTTGAATGTTGAATAATTCTTAACCTAAATACATTTCTTGTGTTATAATTATGCACAGTTTCCTTCTTTTGATACTCATTTCCATTTCTTTTAACAAAATTAAGTGCACACATTATATATTCATTATAAAATGGACGTATCTTACTTATTTTAAACAATTCTCTACAAGAAGTAGCTCTATTAACCCCTGCCAGAATTCTAATCACCTTTTTTTTTGTAATTTTTTTTTCTTTCAGAAGTATTCCCCCAAAATTATACTCCATATCTCATCTGGAATTAAAATGTGCAAAGTATGCTAATTTTAGTATTCTATTGTCTACTATTTCCCTTAGAGATCTTAACAAAAAAACAAAGTCAGGAAAGTCTATTTTCTAAACTAGCAATATGATCATTCCATGTTAAATGTTTATCAATATAGAGACCCAGAAATTTTGTTGCTAATACTTCTTCCATTGCACTGTGTGTTGGTAAAATTGGTAGGCATGCAGAGCTGTGTTTACTAAGCTTAAAGAGGTCGACGATAAAATATTGAAACTTTTGTTGGATTATGAAGATGATTCATTGTATTGTACAGAATACAAAAAGATACAAGAGTATTATTGACTGGTTAGATGAAGCTCACCAGAAATTAGAGGGCTTGTTGTCCAAAAATTGTGTTGTTGATAATGTGAGCGATAATTCAATGAAAAAGAAATTAAAGCTTCCAAAAATAGAATTGAAACAGTTCAATGGTGAAGTCATAAATTGGTTAAGGTTTCGAAACCAATTTAGTCACATTTACAATGATGCTGAAATATAAAGAGAAGACAAGTTCCAGTACCTTATTCAAGCAACAGTAGAAGGCAGTAGGGCAAGAGATGTTGTAAATAGCTTTCCGCCCACTGCTGAAAACTATGAAAAGACAATCCGGGGTCTTCAAAGCAGGTTTGGAAGGAAAGAATTACTTGTACAGTTCTATGTACAAGAGTTACTAGGTATAGTTATTCAGAATGTCACTTCTGAAAAACTAAGCCCTTTGCAACTATATGACAGTCTGGAATTCTGGAATCCCATCTCAGGTCACTTAAGTCTTATTGGTGTAAAGGGATTCTATTCCCTTTAGTTGAATCCTCCCTCACAGAAGACATACTAAGGGTATGGTTGAGGAATTCTGTACAGCTAACCCAGACCAACACCAGAAAATGAGTACAATGACAAATTGTCACATTTGTTGTTTCTCAAGAATGAAGTGAAGGGGGAACAAAAAATATCTCTAGCATATAGTGGATTCCAGACTCCTAGTCCAAGGGCTACAAGATCAAAATTGAAGTCAAGAGAAATGGAAAACATACCTACTGCAAGCAACCTATTTTCGGGAGAATCCAAGTACCTTGACTCTAGGTGTGTGTTCTGCAGAAACACACACCACAGCAAAGACTGTTTCAAGGCACAGAAAATGACATTAACGGAAAAATTTATATATTACTGAAGAATGGGTGCTGTTACCAATGTTTGAAGCAGGGATACATTTCAAAAACATGCAAGAAAAATGTGAAATGTGACTTATGTAATAGAAGGCACTACAGTTTGATGCGTCCAGAAGCACATCAGATGACAGCTGAAGAAACAACTAAGATTGAAGAAGTAAAGGAAGACTTACCTTGTGCATCTCTCACCATTCAAAGTTACAACCAAGAAGTTTTTTTGCAGACTGTAATGGTAAAAGTAATAGGAGAAAACCAAGATTGTGTCATTAGTTTTGATTGATTGTGGATCTCAGCGGTCGTACATATTTCAAAAAACTGCTTCTGCTATTGGACTGACACGTTACCGTTCTGAAAAATTAATCCATTGTTCATTTGGAGGTACACAATCGGAAAAGCAGTCCCATTTTCACTATCATGTAAAGGTGAGGAGTTTAGATGGCAGGTACACCTGTGAAATACCAGTACTTGACCAGTACTGATCTGTGGTGAAATTCCGCATCTGAAGAAGGGACCCTGGATGAAGGAACTGAAAACCCACAACAAAATTATTTATATCTGACTGTGGACCTGAGAGGCCAGAAATTGAAATGCTTCTTGGAGTTGATACTTGTGGGTTGCTTCTGACTGGAAGAGTTGAAACATTGAAGTATTGACCAGCAACAGTTAAGACCCACCTTAGTTGGGTCATCATGGGCAGCATTTCTACTCAGGAAAGTCACAGTACAAACAATGTGCATGTGGGATCAATGTTGAGCTTGAACTCCGCAGTTAAAGATTTATGGGATTCAGATATTCTTGGGATAAGAGATCCAGTGGAGAAACAATCCAAGAAGGAAACAGAGACTGCTACATTGCACCATTTCAAGGAAACCGTCTCTGTGAACGAAGAGGGTCGGTTTGAGATTCATCTTCCTAGGAAAGACAGATTTGAAGGAATTTGTGATAATTTTGATGTTGCAAAGAAAAGATGCAAATCAACAATAATGAGACAAATGTGAAAACACGTTCGTCAACAATCGTGTGAGGGAAATCAGGATACTCACAAAAATGGAGGACTGGCATCATGTGCCAGGAGAATAGAATCCGGCAGATATTCCCTCACGAGGCTGCTCTGCAGAATTCCTTGTAAATTCTAGTTGGTGGGAGGGGCTAAGCTGGCTGAAATCAAGAATAACAATGTAGAAATTCAGAGTGAGAGAAGAACATTTTCTACTTCCTTAATTAGTCAATCAACCAGGGAAGATGTGCAGTGGTACCTACAATGGTTTTCGAAACTGTCACAGATTGTGAGACTCATTGCATGGATACTGAGTTTCCGCAGATATGTGTCAAACCCTGGAAACCACAGAGAAGGTAATCTTCGCGTTGAGGAGGTAGAAGAGGCGGAGAGGAGGCTTTTCCAACTTGTCCAAAGAGAAGAAATCGAAGAGATTGACAGGAGAAGGATGAGATCACTGTGGACTTTTGAAGATTCCGATGGTCTTATGAGAGTGACGTCTAAGTCCACAGAGAAGATGAGTTGTACAAGTATCCATTTCTTTTGCAACCAAAACACAAACATGTAGAGATACTTATTTGAGGCTATCATATTAAGAACTTACATGCTGGTGTCCAAATTATTTTGGGAAAATTTCTAGAAAGGTACTGGATTTTGAGAGGTAGACATACAGTCCATAGGGTGAGATAAAAGTGTGTCTGATGTCGCAGATTCGAGTCAAGGAAGGTCACTACTACATAACTGGCCCCTCTACCTGAGGACAAGGTGAATGATGCCTCGATATTTTAAGTCTGCAGAGTTGACATTGCTGGCCCATTCTGTTTACCTATGCGGTGTTCCGGGCAATACACTTGGAGCTAATACTAAGTCAGTCTAAAAGTGCATTCCTTCAAGGTTTACGAAGATTCACTGCAAGACGGGGAAGATCCAGAGTGACGTACAGTGACAACGGGACCAATTTCATAGGGGCAGAGAATGGATTTGAATCACTGGATTGGTCGAAAATAGAAGAGGTATCATCTTCCCTAAGGATACAGTGGAAGTTCATTCCACCCACCACTGCATGGTGGGGTGGATGGCGGGAACGAGTAGTACAAATGGTCAAGAAATTGTTGCGGAGAACATTAGGAAGGGCATCACTGATGTATGAGGAGGTCTCGACAATCTTGTGTGAGGTAGAATCCGTGATCAATGCTAGACCTCTCACATGCTTGTCTGAGGATACCAATCACTTAATGCCATTGACTCTTGCCATGTTCCGCCAAAATTTGGTGTATCAGATATTGAACATCTTGAAAGGGCATCTCTCTAAAGGCGAATAAGGTTCCTACAAACAGTTGCACGAAGATTTGAGGAGAATATTTCAGGACGAATACTTAGGGCTTCTGGTTCAGCTTAAGACTGAAGCACATAACCAGAAGACAATGAAAATCGGGGACATGGTGCTACAAGAAGAAAAGTCGACAATGCTGGATGAGATAAACCCACAGGAGAGAAAGAGAGAGTCAAATAATCAGTGTGGTGTAGAGACGAAGAGTGGGTGCTCTGCAAGGATACCCATAAGATACAAAACATAAGCATAATGTGCAGGACAACACCATTGAGTCGATGTGTTTTGATTTTGAATTGTTACCTCATGCAAGAAATTCAAAAGGGTGGGAGGATGTTACATTTCGGAACATAGACTATGTTACAAGACTATTTATATCAAAGTTTGTCATATTTTTTGTGTTAATATACCATGGAGGTAGAGAATGGAACGAGTAAAAAGTTGTTGCTAAACAGAAGGGAATGATAATAAAAAAGGAGAAATTGTGTTGAAAATGTGTGCTTGTCTGTAAAGAGTCGTTTTACCAAGTTAAGTTACAAGCCATCCAGAGACGTGACCGGTTAAATCAGGTAGATTTTCAGGCGCGATGTAACCTAAATAATCCATAAATATCTTGAGATTTTATATTCTTTAAAGTATCTACTATTATTTTTACTTCTTTTTCTGTAACTGGATGAGGAGTAAAAAAGTTCCTATGGTTTTTTTATATAGCCTTTCAATATCGTTAGAGCCATGTTATAAGGTAAATTATTATTCAAGTTTAATTTAGAGCCAACACTTATGTAATGTTCATTAAACGCTTCTGCTATTTCTTTATCGCACATTACTATATTATCATTAATCCTAAGATTAATGTTTTTATCTCTTTACTTTTTTTTTACCCATTTCTTTATTAATTTTACTCCATATATCCTGAGGTTTATTTACACATTCTTTTATTTTTTTACTAGTATAAGTGTTTATAGCTAATTTAAAGTTCTAGAATAAATTTTTTTGTATTCTTTATAATAATTATGAAAATCTATATCATCTGTTTGAGTCATAATTCTGTGTAATACTATAAGTTTCTTACTAGTAGATGTTGTAATACCCTTGCTAAACCAAGGTGTTCTACTATTTGTTTTCATTTGCTGAAACAATTTTAGGTCTAATTTTATTGCATAAGATGTCTGAGGTGCAACAGTGATATTATACAACACTGCATTCCTCAGTCCGAGCTGCTTCCTGGCTGGTGTGTGTGGCCAGGAGTGCCTTGTTGATGAAAATCACTAGATACAAAGTAAACAAATCACCAAGATCCTTATGAACTGCTGGATATACAAATGAACCATCCAAAGACAACTTTGTCAGGCGCACCTATATAAAATAATTTTAATTATAAACATAACCATGTGATACAAAGTTCCTTGCCAATGTGCTACATTTGGGAATGCTAAGTTCATACGGTAGACTAAATTTTGATTCTCTAAGACTTTGGTGGAGGTCGCCATTGGCTAAGTGCCTAGAGCACTCCCCTCCCACTAAGCAGATCTGGGTTTGTTTCCTGGAGGGGTAGGTCCTCAGATTTTCGTATGTGGGAATTGTGCCGGAAGATGCCGCTGGTCGGTGGATTTTCTCGGTGATCTCTGGTTCTCCCTCCCTGTTCTTTTATTCCAACATTGCTCCACACTCGCATTATGTCACCTATCAGCAGCACTACAGATCTAGATGTTAAGTGCTGACTAAAACCTTTTCACTCATTCTAAGACCTATATGCTGCACAAAAAAATTTAACTAAAAACCATAGTCACTAGGACCTATAACTGAACAGGTACGGTTAACATCAAAATTAGAGAATTGTAAGTGTTACAGTTGGAGTTAATTTACACCAAGTGGTAGACTTTATATTCAAGGTTTTAATAGAAAAAAAAAGCAAAAATTATATCCTTAGTGACCACAAATGACACCATTTTTGGACATGAACTTCAATATCCAAAATTATGGTCAGGAAAGAACTTTGTGTAGTAAACTGAAGCAATTTTATTATCACCTAAAACATGCCGATAACAGTCATGGTATGATTTGGTATCAGAAGGGCATTGGGAAATGTAAAGAAAGAACATGCCACAGAATGTTGTCAACCATATATTACACAGAAGACACTTGACAGATTCAGAAACGTCTCGATACAAAACTACTCTCAAGACTCTGGGATTCACCAAACAGACCAGTTTGTGAATGTGGTGAAATACAGGACCCACAACATCTACTGGTTAGCCAAAACCTATCACAGACTTGGGCCACTGAGCACCACATTACTTTAAACGTATCATAAAGTAGAGTTCATTTTTCTGTTTAGTCTGGTCCAGATATAGTATAATAAATTACAGCCCAATAGTGTTTAGGAGATAATGACGTATGTTATGGTGATTTCTGATTGTCTGCAATAATAATAATATTATTATTATCATTAAATATAATAATTGTATAACTTTTTACATTCACAGGGCTAACGCCCAGTGGCGAGCAGACTCCTCACCATCCCCACAGCACCAATCCTCTAGTCCTTTCCTAAACCTTCCTACGCCCCCCCCCCTTCACATTCTCCAACTCCTCCCGCAGTGCATTCCACTTCTCACCGTCCTCACCAGCAATGACAGTATACCCCTCTCCGATTTCCTCCACACCCTCTGAATCTTTTCACGTTTCTAATGGTGGTACATTATAAAAAATTTAACAAAAAAATTTTGGGCCCTTTATGTTGGGAGTTGTTCAGACAGAACAGGGCTCAGTATTCAGCAGAATCACGTCAAGGTTGTCTACTTTTAAAGCACTGAGATTTTTTGTTAACTGCTGAAAAATACAGATATCTAGGCTAGGATACAATTGAATGGAAAAAGGAAAAATACTCATTCGCTGACACTGTACCTACTGTTGGTTGCCAAATGATACACAAAACAGGTAGTAGTTCATTAGTTGAAAATTATATTGAGAAACAATTTCCGATTATGAGCGAAACTAATTCTACGTTTACACTTTTTATCAACAAGAACATTACTGCTAAAACTTAACCTAAAATTTTTTGCCACATACAGTGGACATAGAAGGAATGAGATTTGATCCATTACTAGAAGTTAATAATTATTCTAAAAAATAATGGCAGCCTTATCACAAAAACGTTTACAAATCCATATGGGAACAAAGCTAGTCACACCCACCGAACAGGTGAGTCACACTACAATTAAAAACAAAAACGTTTAATTATAAGCAGTTAGCTGACTAGCAGTTTGCCAGGAAGAGAAAGAAAAAAATAACAAACTAACCTAAGAAGATTTTGAACAAACATACAACTTAACTGATTTGATACAAGAAATCATCTTACCGCTATGACGTTTACGAAGGTTGTTTTTCCAGAGTACTGTAAGCCGACAAGTGTCAATTCCATCTCTTCTTTCCAAAACAAGCTTCTAAACCAGTCCAAAATGCGGTTAATAAGAGCCAACATTCTGACTAAGTATCAAAAGAAACAACTTCGGTTACACAAAAATTACAAGACGAACTGTCACCTACCACAAACAAATCACACCCCTTCAACAAACTTTTCAACGCAGAGCACAGAGGTGACTGACAATCTGTCAAAAAGTAAATTTCCTATGAATAACAGGGAGATGACCATTGCTTGCTTTGTCACATAACTTGCCAACATTTGAAATTTTAAAAACAATTTTCAGTTTTTTTGACGTGGACCATCCATCACCATCTTGGAGTGATATAAGTTTAGTAATAATTTATTAATTTTTTTTAGGTGTACTTTAGTTTACGTATCCACAGCATCCTGTATAAGTACGTCGAATCATTCGTGAATTATAAATTGAGAAGAAAAGGACTAGCATGAGCAGACGAAGGAAACTTTCGGCCACAAGCTGACGGAAAAGCTGGGGTGAAACTCGTTGAAGGAATGGTAGAGAGAAGAAAGGATGGTCAGGATGTAAAGGATAGTGAATGTAAATGTAGGATGCTGTCAGTTAACTATAGAAGAGTATAGAGGATGAGGGAATAACAGCGAGAAGATCCAAGTGATGAGGAGACGAACACAGCGAAAAAGGCAGTCAATGCTTAATGTCTTTTAATGTTTCTTGCAATGGGACAGAATTACACACTATACTATTGAGGACATACGCTATTGCATAAATCTTAGAATGCCCAATTTTTTTTTCTAGTTTTCACTTTCACCTCACCTGAAGACGGGAGCAGATGTCAGCTCTCGAACAGACCCAGATTTAGGGTTCTATTAATTCACCCCATCTGCCAACCCCCACCCACAGGTTTACACTGAAAGTATTGCTGTAACAACAATGGAAAAATTGTTGATAACAATGTAACTTACTTTTTTTTTTTTACTCTTTTAAATTCCCTCACAAAATATGATAATCTAATGTTGTATGACCATGGCGGACGCGTAGGTTGTGCGTGAGGAGGCTCGTTGAAATTTATGTGGTTTTGGTGACGAATCAAGTTGTGTGCTGTGTAGAATACTATAGAAGCGTATAAATTTTGCACCCTTTATTACTTTTAATAATTTTTAATTAAATAACTGTAGTCATATTAGGATAGAGGTGGTGTTATTGACGAGCGGTCGCCACGTGGCCGTGTGTAGTAGTGGTTGAAGTTGGCTGAGGTTAATAATAAAGGCAAAGGCAGAAGTTTTAATATTAGAGTGATAGTATTAATTAAGGTGTAGTTGTTTTGGCAGTAATTTATTTTTGACCTGTGGTCGCCACGTGCTACTGCAAGTAGTATTTAAGTGATTTATTTACAGGTTTTGTAGTATTAGTGTTTTGGGAGTGTCAGTTGCATTGAGTAGCGAGTGTTTTGTTGTAGTGTGAAAAAAAAATGGGGAAGATGAAGGTTAGGGTCAAGCCTAGGTGTGTAGGTTGCAGAAAAGTGTGGAAAGAGGGAGAAGGAGGTGTCCAGTGCGATAGTTGTAAGGGATGGGTGCATACGGGATGTGCATGAATTAAGGATGAGGATCTGGAGTCTCTGGGGGAGGAGTGGGTGTGTATGGAATGTGTTAGTGATAGTAAGGATGCAGGAAGTGCACTTGCCGTTGCAGGGAATAGTGGCAGGAAAGAGCTGTTAGAGGTAGAGGAAGGGACCCAGAAGGAAGGGAGAAATGTAGGTTTGAGTAAGGACTGGGGACTCAACTTCCTGGGTGAGATTCTAGGGGGAAAGATTGTGGAGGGGTTAAGTAGCATAAGGAGGGAAGTGGGGTTAAAGGAACGGTTCGTAGATGTAATGAACAAAAAGGAGATTGAGATGAAACGTAGAATTGAAAGGGTAGAGGAGGAGGTGAAAAGGAATGATGGTCTGGAAAGCTTGTTAGCTAGGGTGGAAAAACTTGAGGGCCAATTAAAAAAGGTAAAGGACGACTTTGAGGAGGAAAGGCAGAGGAGAAGAGAATCAGACTTAGAAGTGGATACGCTACGCAGGCAGGTAAAGGAGTTGGAAGGGAAAGCAAAAGACAGGGGTGTAATGGTAGATAAGGCTACGTTTGCAGAGGTATGTGGTAGGGACCATCAGGTGACAGGCAGAGGGGGGCAAAATGGGATTGAGGCAAGGAAAGAG
This sequence comes from Medauroidea extradentata, assembly GCA_003012365.1. NCBI lineage: Eukaryota > Metazoa > Arthropoda > Insecta > Phasmatodea > Phasmatidae > Medauroidea > Medauroidea extradentata. The sequence continues at coordinate 15,470 of PNEQ01108787.1, forward strand.
CAGGGGGAGGTTGGCAGTAAGACTAAGGGAACAGGCAGTGTGGACAAGGGCAGGCAGGTAGCTGGCAGAGATGCTAAGAGCGGGAGGCAGGAACCAGAGGTGATCTTTCTGGGAACCTCAATTGTGAAGGGGGTAGAACTGCAGGGAGTGAGGAGAGGTAGCATTTACAAAGCAGCATTCGGGGAAGCTAAGATCAGGCACCTAGAGGAAAGGGTTAGCTGTATGAAGGGAAGCAGCTCCGCCAAGGTAGTGGTAGTAAATGCAGGAGGAAATGACCTTGCTGGTAAGGAGGTAAGGAAAGAAGTCAACAGAGATTTGAAAGGTTTAGTGGGAAAGGTGAATGAGAAGTTTCCATCAGCCAGGGTAGTAGTCAGTGGTGTATTAATGAGGAGGGGGATCAACTATGTAAAAGCAGTAGCAGCCAGCAAGGTTTATGAGAAGGTATGTAGGGACTCGGGGGCTACATTTGTAGACAGCAGGAAGTGGGTGGGTCAGGACTGTGTAGGCAGGGATCAGGTGTACATGACAGAGCGAGGGAAGTGGATACTAGGGGAATTGCTAGGTAGAGAGATTTCTGGTTGTTTAGAAAGGGCAACGTTAGAGCAGCAAGGGGCCAAGTAGCAATTAGACAGTGACAAAGTTACAGAAGGGATGATAACTGGGGAACATAGTATGGGGGTGGTAGTAGGAAGGAGGTTAACCATTAGGATCAAAATGATAGCATAAGGGTAATGGTGGTTAATTGTAGGAGTGTGTACAGTAAGCTGGAAAGTTTCTGGGGCAAGGTGGAAGGTTATGGAGCAGACATAGTGGTGGCAGTGGAGACATGGTTAAGTGAGGATGTGCATGATAGTGAATTCAGGCAAGATAAGTACACCATATTCAGAAGGGACAGAGATGGGAG
>PNEQ01108788.1:0-16373 GCA_003012365.1 Medauroidea extradentata
ATTTTTTTTAAATTTTCGAAATTTTCGAAATTTTGGGAAATTTTGGTAATTTGACACTCAAGGTCAAGGTCAAGGTCAAGGTTAAAGGTCACGGTCATCCAACATGGCGGCCGGGGACGTGACGTCACAACATGGCGGGTGGTGCCACACTGTGCCACACACCGAATCCATGTCCCAGAAGGAACCAAAACATACTACTCTCATATTCCCACGTATTTCCAATAAAATTGTTGGAATCACCAGAAATATCTACAGTTGTTTGGAAAGCCGGGAGGACTTATAGTTTTACGTTCCTTAAGGCTCTGTCGCATTGTCTGATTTTTGTCTCCAATGATATTTGACAAAACAGTTGAAAGAAGAATATTTGGCGAAATGTGGCTTTTCTATAAAATAAAGTTGGTCACTTCCTATAAAATATGTTTAAAACTGTCACAATGTCAAGTTGTTTAGAGCTCGTTTGACGGTTCCTACATATTAAGTTATTGTAAATTACAAAAATTGAAAATTATTGAACAAAATATAGTTTAAAGTGATTTCAATATTGAAACAGTGGTAAATAAACTCATTAGAAACTTATTTTAATTTTTCTTATTGGAAATCATTTGACGTTCTCAACGTGTTATGCAATGGTGCAAAGCTATTCCACACACATCGTAGTTTAAAAAGGCAAGTAATATTTAAATAATGGAAAATAAAACTAAACATAAAAACAGGTTAACTTCCAGGCATAATTTGTAATTTATATGCAAGAATTTTTTTTTTTGTAATTAGCAGCGGGATATACGCATCAAAAATTTACTTAATCAAGCAGTTTCAACTATGCTCTTGTTTATTTAAATTCAATACCAGATTATGTATATTTGGAGTTTACAAAACCATATTGTTTTAATAAATAGTACACTCAACTTGCGGTTAAATTTAAATATCCTGAATTGGTTTCTCTTTACACGGAGATAATTGTTTTTGTTTCGTTGTAACATTTTGCAGGACTATATGCCATATCAATTTAATTTCCAGTGGGCGCAAGTCTGACTGGCTGAGCCATCAAGCAATAATCAAATTCGCAAGTATTTTAGGGAAAATAAATCATTCAAACCTCTTCCAATAGTGACATTTATGAGGTATTACTACTAGCCAGCTTTATTTGACCAAGATAAATTTTAAGAGATTAAATAAAAAAAACTGGTGGTACAGCGGGGGTTTTCTTCAGTACGTTCTGAAGTCGCTAAGATAATAAATGAAAAGAAAAAGTAATATAATTTAAAGTTAATCCAGCAACCACAATTCAGTTACTGTGAACTGACTATACACTTGACTGTCAAAATTAGCCTACAGATAAGATATTGGAAACATTTTCGAGAGAAGAACATTCGTACGTTCTGTTTAGCATGAGTAACTATTTCCAACCGAATAATAATTTCTTAGTTAATAAAGTTGAAGAAATTTAAAAGCCACCACACAACTTTTCAGAATAAAATCCGGGCTCATTGTAGCATGCATCAGTCAATCAGAAACTAAAAGCGACTTGAGTAAAACCAAGTAGTAAATTTTATTGTAGCTAAAAAATATTAATTCGAGAAATTCCTCGTGTGTTTGCCCACACACTTTAATGACGTGTTTTTCCGCAGCAGAGCTTCGTCAGCTGGAATTACCAAAGTGACTGTAGACCTTTGATGGTAAAGCGAGCACAGCTGAAGACCTTGTAGTTTTTTTTTTTTTTTTTTTTTTTTTTTTTTTTTTTTTTTTTTTTTTTTTTTTTTTTTTTTTAATTTTAGCAGTGTAGGTAATAAACAGACACCGTACAATGAAGTTAATGCCTGAGATAAACTAATTTATATTGTTTAATTGTTATTGTTTACAACGCGGTCTTGAAAAGTCATAACTTTACTGTAAACAGCCTATAAGTAGCTTTTATCTTCACTAAGCGGGTCGTGAATATTTATCAAGTCATTTCAGTCGTAATTGTTGCCCAGCTAAATTTTGCTCTTGTATGTACGTACTTCGGCAACTAAACAATATACATAACTTAGCAAACAGAATTAAATTAGGCGCGTTTAGTGACACACGCACATAATTTTTTCATCTCATGCATGGAAATAAATATATCATCTGGTTAATTCTTTGAAAAATTTTCTTTACGTACATAAATTAATAATAACGTAGACGTTTTAGCGCTTAACAGGTAGGCTATTAATTACGATTTATTTTAAATATTTTGTAAATAATTTTCAATATCGCTGTGACGTCTTCTTCGGTAGTCACGTGTTTGTCGAGGATGTTATGACATATTTACAGTCACGTGGTTGTGCAGTGTGCTCTCACTCGTTCTCATGTCTAATACTTGAACACGACATTACTTGATATTTGGAATTTATAATTTGTATGAATATAATTCTCGACACTGTGGAACACGTATCACAACTAATGTAACATAAGCATTCGTCTATAACATACCAATAAAACACCTCAGAATGTATTTGCCACAAGACCCGAGCTGTTTCTTGGTAAGATAACAGTTGGAAAGTTTTCCAAGGAAAAAAACAACAGAGGTAACTGTTTTAACTCTTACGTAAGACACACATACGTATTCAAGACATTTTTACATAATACTACATAAGCTATCAGATAACTTTAGAGGACGATATACCGCGAAAATGTTTTGTGCCAACATACCCTTGAAAACACTGCAGTTTCTTGCAACATGTATAATTCGGTGATATACTTTTTGACATAATGTAGCTGTCTGCATACCAATAACATGAATCAAATATTACAATATTGGGATTCTTATTGGCTCAGTCAAATAGGGTAACCTCCACGTACAAGCTAAAGCCAGTAGTCATCTGGTAAGGTAAACGTGTGTTGAAATCCAGCAAACAGTCATCAAGTTTTCCCGCGATAAACCATCATCTCTACAGATAACTTAACAGGTTACTCAAGGTCAAATAGATAACGATGGAAAATACTTTTGATAAATATTCACTGTTGTGGATATACTTGCAGTAAATGAATACAGGCTAGTTATTTAGACCGGTCCTGCGGTGGAACATTCAATTGTTTATTTTTCATTTACTTCAAGTTTATGACAGCTTTAAGGGCATGGGCCCGAGTTTCTTCGCATTTAACGACAATTAATTTTTAAAACGTAAATTGGAGCCGATATCGTAAAATCGCTTCGTAACTTTGTTATGGCTGATTTAAACTGCGTACTCTAATTTTGTCGTGTCAGAAGAGTGCAAAATAGTTGCTAATTAGTTAATTAACGAAATTTCCTTTTAATTGTTAGATTAGCAATACTCATCATACAGTTTGTCTCGAAAAATTACATTGCATAGTAAAACCAATTTGCAAAAAAGTTACGAAGCAAATTTACGATATTGACTCTCGTATGGATTTAAAAAAATAATACTCTCGAAAGCCGAGAAACTCGTACCCAAGCCCTTAATTAAAAACAATACTCTTCCTTTTACGTTTTATAATTTAGTGATAGTACATTAATTTTAAAACATTTAATAATGCACTTCAGAGCTGTATTCAAGATAAAGACATTCCTGTGGGTTTGTTAACTTCCCTAGGCAAAATAACAATTCTACTGCCTGATACATGATTCACATACCGTCAGTACATTTTGAAAGTTCTCAGAACAACTGCTTGTTCCGGGTTGTGTACGTCTGACGAAATGTAAGTCGGAACAATAGGTTTTGAAATCAACCTAAGATGTGCAGTTCACAGTTTACAGAGTAAACTTTGTCTCGCATTGTTATAACATTACTTAAATGTGCCGTCTACCACGCCTTCAAATGGGTTGTAATGTACAGGGAAACACGTTTTTTAGACGTATTTCTCATTTGCCCAATGAGCAAATATGTGAATAAAAACACTATTTTGACAGGGATGGAACTTCATTATTTCGACACTACGCTCGTTAAAAACACATAACTGAAAACGGCATTTCCAATCTAACGTCCTTAAGGCGGCCGCCTACCTCACGTTTCAAATGCGGTGTAGTGTGTTCGTAAACAGGTTTTTTTCTACGAAAATATTTCACGTGGGCCCATTGTGCCAACGTACGAAAAGAAAACAAACTTCAGACAAGGTCGGAACCTCATTGTTAAGACGCCACGCTCATTAAAAATACTGTTTCTAAGCCCTCCAACATGTCTAAAAACGGCCTTTTCAGACTTCCGTAATTCAAAACGTACTAACCGGATGTATGTGAAACTCAGATTGCGACCTGCACTGAACTTAGATGCAAACTTTCCACCAATAAAATTATATGGTCACCGCTTAGTGTCCTTAGTAAAAACCGTTCGGCGGGAAGCTTACACGCTAGTTCAGCGCTTGGCTCGTTGAGGTGATGTGGTATTTGATGGGCGCTTCAAGGTCGACCTTACTGCTCCGTCGCTTCTGAGTCTATAATGCATAGGTATAGGTCGTTCGGGATAAAGTGAGCACTAAAGACTAAACCTTCGGAAAATAGCAATACCTGCTACTGCATATAATTAAACATGAACTATAGTTATCTAACTGCTTGTATAGTTGGCAGCGAATTACTAAATATACTTTCCTGTATTTTCCTGTATAAATAAAATAATACTGAAATAAAACCAACTGATATCGACTTAATTGTATTATTATAGTAAATAAACTTTATAAATTCGCATCTTAGTGCTCCGACCAGCTGTATCTCAGCCAGAAGACGGGAAGAGATCGCAATTCCCGAAACGTCGAAATTTTTCGTTGTTTTCAACTTGTGTTGTCTCTTGTCCTTTGTTTGTTGTCCACTGTTCCTATTTCTGTCTACATCCATAATTCTTAAATTTGGGAATCTGATTATATTTGTGTTTGTCTTTTGTGCATGGGTGTTGTGTCGATATTCGACTAAATTCTACTTTTAGAATTCTAGGTTGTCTAATTGGGAAAAAATTAAAAACTTACATAATTCCTCTGGGATTCCTTTTTTTTCTGTTCTGTGTGTTTTATGTCTTTTTTTTTGTTCTTTTTGTGCTTTGTTATTCAACACAAGTTTGATCAGCAAAACAAGAGCAATCGCATATGTCCACAAACTTATAAATTCTAATTGTAAACTCCCATTGCAGCAAACATTAAAAATAAATAAATATTTTAAAATCAAACTATTTGGTTACTACCAACTGCGTTATCTATCTCATACGTGCAAGCATCAAGTGATGTGTCCAGATAGGTTAGACTTTTCTCTCGTTAGCCGTTACGCGCGGAAAGATACGAATTGGCTAAAAATATAACTTTAGGAGGGCTTTTCTGAAAACTCACTTTATCCTGAACGACCAACAGGCGACTCTCTTAAATTTCAACAGTAAGTCATCAAATAACTGCCCAAACGTACTGTAGTTACACTAAAACGAGTACAACAGACCGCGGCTATAAATATCAGTTAGGTAGACAAGACCTCAGCGCATGGCCTTGACGAAGTTGCGCAAGTGGGGACACGTAGGTACTAAACTTTAGAACAGTCTCGTAAATGCACAACAAATCACTCATAGTGAGACGTGCCCACATCGCAAGCAATAACTGTCTTGCTCAACAGCCGTACGTGTATCCCCATTGCGACTGAAACATGCATATTGAAACATAGGCTATATGCAGAGGTCATGGAAAATAGAAAGAATTGTTTGTGCCAGCGTGTTTTCCCCGACAGTGCAGCATATTGCTCCTTGTATGACAAAACATTTTCCTTCAGATTTAAAATTCTCTGACTTTAAAACTAAACTAGCAGCATTGCTATTTAAAAAAAAAGAAGAAATTTGATGAAAATTCTGCTAAAATAATGGTTTTCAAGTCTGGGAAGAACATATGTAATTGATAGAAAAAATGTGTAATTTAGCTGATTGGTCTTGGCACTAATTGCTAGTAGTTCATATGATTTATTTTTGGCGAAATTGAAAGTATGGAATGAATTTCATTAAACTGTATGGGAACTGAAAAGTATGATCTTTAAAATAACTGTCCAATGGGAGTGCATGACTGGATTTAGTTGCTTGGACATACTCCATTGCGAAATAAATGACTGTCAAAGAAAACTAAATGTAATATAAAAATATAAATAAGCAGAGAATGCTATCCCGTTGACTAAAGCATTCTCTGCATATGTATGTTTTTATAATATTTTCAGTTTTCTTTGACAGTCATTTATTTCGCAATGGAGTATGTCCAAGCAACTAAATCCAGTCAACTGAAAAGTAATTTTGACAAATTCACAAGATATTGGTGAGTGCGTTGGTTTCTGCTCGTACCACAAATAGTGTTCTTCGCACTTACGCAAACTGTAGTGAAGTCTTGAGCTGACAGCACTGCAATGTCTTCACATGTGATCACACCAACAACGATACAAGCAAACCGACAAGCGTGCGGTTGTTCAGTAACACAGTAGGACGTCTCGTGATGGACAAAGTGGTATGGACAGGACCTCGAGGAAACATGCACCGACCGCTGCGCCCCTCGACAGCCGACGTCAAGCCAGAGAACAGGTTCCCAGTGTCTGTCCACGGACCACTCGGATTACTCTCAAGCCGCAAGCCCGGCCTAATTATCTAGCCTGGTACGTATTACCTCTGCTAGGTGTCTCACACTGACAAGTGGGCAGGCGAGATGTTACACGCCGACATGCTGGAGCAAGCCAGTTCCAGTATCACCTCTCCAGCCTCCAAGAATGTCGCCATCGCAGGCTTATTGGGTGATACAACGAAATGCTTCTGAGTCAATCCAGGATAAGTTACCTCTGGACCAGTCACGCTGTAGGCACTCTTTCCAACCAGATGTACCGAATACTTTCAAAGAATACTACGCGAAAAATAATACTCGTATTTAAACAACTAAATAAAAAATTCTGCCTTTATCTAGGGGCTGGATTACATTCATACTTATGTTTGCCATGTCAGAAAAAGAGTTGACAGGTTAACAAAGCACAATTCGACAAATATTGCCATGAAGACAAAATTATTGACCTCTAAATACCAGCATCACTATTGACACGCTTCCGTATCAGTAGGAAGTTGAAAAACCCGCGTTTTCTTTCGAACGCAAGGTAGCATTTAAACAACTGTACGTTTGTGTCACTTTCACAATTGGATCTTTACTTAGGGAGAGGAAAAGTTCTCTAATTCAATGACTTGCACGTTAGAATCAACTATCCTATATACACACTCAAGCCCCGACCACTTGTCCACTAGCTGCTGCTCAGTGGAACAGCAGACAATGAACGTATAGACGTGGCTAGATTATCCACAGTACAATGGATTCTAACCTGCAGGTCAATGAACTCGCCGAATTTTCCTCTCCCTACTTATTGATGCTTCGTGGAGGACGCAGAGCCAAGAACAGAGGAGACTTCGTACACTGGCTCAGTTAGAAAAATTAAACTTACGTTGCCTAAGCTATACTTTTCATTGAATGTATCGGAGTAAATTATTTTTTTCTATGATGCAGTTGAGGGGCAATATGAGATCAGTATGGAGCTGCAGTTGAATGAAGGGGGGACGGGACTGAAGATTCCCGAGAAAACCAGCCGACCTGTACGTCGTACCTGGTTTCCTCCAAATGGAAAATCTCTAGCGAGTTTGTCGTCGTCGTTGGCTCTGATCCTGTCAAGGTCAACTCAGCAATAATTCGAGTTTATCACCGTTGCCGCAGCTAGTTACCTGAAAATTTCCATCAATGAACTTTTATAATTAGTTTGTTCGCGAACTCAAGTAGACCTACCTGGATTACTAAAGCCCAATACACACGGTTATCTTTTTTGAACAAGAAGGTGAACATCTTCAGGGTGACTTGCATCGTGTGAATGGCCGACTTGTATGCATGCATGTAAGATCTTGCATTCTAGCTAGAATCATTTACAGGCGGTTCTAATTTCCATGCACCTTCTCGTGCAAGTCGTTTGTTTATATTTTCACGTGGCTCGTTTACGTACGTTAATATATTCTAAATAGTATTTATTTGAGAGTAGAACACAAATTGAAGCCTCGTATAGGCATAAAACTTTATTTTCAGATTATATCCTGTATATAACTTATGTCTCTTATAAATAAAAATGACAAATTCCATATCATAGTTATTTTTTATAGTAACAAAAATCACAAAATTAAAAAAATAATATTAAAACAGAAAAGGGTCTCGTATTTCTAACCTTATTTGGCATATAGGCACATTCAAGCTAGTACGCAAGTACTGCCGTGTGTACGGAACGTTGATGAAGTATGTATACAAGGGAGTGTAAAGTTTCTTGTTCACCTTTCCGTGATCACCTCTGTGTACAAGAAAGAGGCCCGTGTGTATTGGACTTAACTATACCTTGCAAATAGTGGTACGAAATATCTATAGGCTGCTCAGGATAAACTGAGCAGTTCTTACAACTTTCTGTGAGCCACTATGCCGCCATCTTTATTATTTAATATTTTAGATACGAAAACATATACATGTAATTAAAAACCAGTGTAAACATTTCACAACTTTCAAAACTTTACTTTTATAGCCCATATATATATATATATATATATATATATATAAGTGTTGGGAAGTGCTTACTTTAAGGTGAACCACCTATAAGAACTATTTATTAAAATGAATGATCATATCATTCACAAACTCTAACTTTGAATATCATTATTATTACGAAACTAAATGGACTGTTGTGTTAAGTTTACTAGCAGTTCCAATGACTGCATTATATTAAAAATGTATAGCAGTTTTATATATACAAGAGAATCAAGTGAAGGTTTCTCTTGCAATAAAGTACTAAAAAATTTCAAATGGACTAATTAAAAGGGATGGCAGAATACGTTAGATAAACAGTAAAAATAGTTTATTGAAATTCACAAGTTTTCGAAAGTTGGCAAATCTAAAAATTTACAATACGTACAGCTTTGAGTACAAATTGTCTGGCGAAACAATGTGTTTATTGTGAACAGTTTGTGGCGCTGACTTTTAATTACTTTTTATTTTAGTAGAAGAGTTTAGGCTAAATAAATAAGCCACTCGGGATCAAATGTTTGATCCCGAAGTTGGAAAACAAGTTAGTTAGGATCGCTATACGTTTTTGTATTGACTTCGAAAACCTATGAATTTCAACCAACGTTTTTAGATTACAATTATGTAGCACACCCTCTTGAAAGTTAATGCAAAGTGTATATCATGTCAAGTGAAGTAGTTCGTAAAAAATAGTAGTAAACATTTTTGCACTATCAATTCAGTGAAGGGTTAATCGTGGCTTATACAGCAGAGAAGTTTCGTTTCTGAACCTGTGGGAACACGCAATACACACATTTATTGTTATTCGCGGTTCGAATGTTAATACTTGCTGCGTAAACATCCCGTTTGTTTTTCTTTTCCCGAACGAAACCGTTGGGAATATCGATAGAAATGAATACGTATACGCCGTTTTAAATGAAATGAAAACAGCATCAGTTTCGAAGCTCAGAATTAAGTTTCAAATGAGCTTTCTATAAACACAACGAACTGAAAAAGAGCAGTTCGATGCTTGTCGTTACTTTTACGATCGTGTTAAAATACTAGTACGGAACGTTTTTTAAATGAAATCACAGGACCCTATACGAAAATTTGTCGCTTGAATGGCACAGAAAAAGAAGTTTATGTGCTTAGTAACTTCTTAATTCATTGGTGTCAAACTTCAACACCGACTGGGCGTATACAGCAATTTTCTCCAGCTTTCATTCTATCCGTGAACACACATGTAGCAGCCAATTAGAATTAATCACACCCGAATAGAACCTTGTATCTACATGAGCCTCACGTCGATAGTGAATTGCTAGTTTTTTTTTATATTATATTTCTAATAAGCGAACTGGAGTTTTAAAAGTATAAAACATAGTTTCAAGAGTGTTTTCACAGGTAAAGTATTTGACATTTGTTAGAAAACAGACCAACATAACGCTCCACAAGCCACGTATACAACCACCATTAAAGGGAGAGATCGTCGTCATCTTTAATTTTGGTGTTCTATGTCATAACTTTTCTTTTAGGTAAATTTATGGATCTACTACCTAACTACAGAATAGAATGCATATTGACCGAATTTTATACATTAAAATTATTTATTTACCGTTACTGTTGTAACAGATCTAATTGCAGTTAATAAAGTAATAAGAACTTTCTAACAGCAATTAGATGTGTAACAACAATTACGGCAAGCAAAGATTTATGACAGCTAACATTCTATCAATGCTTATTCTATTTCTCAGAAGGTTGTGCCACACATTTACCTACAAGAACAGCTATGGCACAAAATACTAACATTCATGACGGTGTCTATCTCTCCTATTTAACAAGGACCACCTAACATTCATTAGAGAATGTGCAGAATGTTACGTCATTTAGGTTGATATTAACTAACCACATCGAATATGTGACTTGCAGTTGTGCAGACAATAAGAGAAAGGGAAGTGGGGTAGCCGCATCACAGACTTAATTAGTAGTAATTATCCACCGTACAGAAGTAAACCGACATCCTGACGAAGCGGCATGACTCAAGCCACGAGGCAATTAGCTCCCGACATCCTGCTGTGACCCTACGTCAGGGCATAGTATCGTGGCACGATCGATTTAATGACTTCGCATTTTTAGTCCACTGTTTGACTTCATTACACTTCCTCAGATACAGTTAGACATTGGTACGTCACGTTTACAATTAAATACTGGACATGACTCATGGGATTGTCAAACAAAACTTTCTTTAAGGAGAAATTGTATTTTTAGTTTTTGAGCCATAGCGTTTATTCAAATTGTACCATCAAAAGCATAGGATAAATTCTTGGTAAATTTCTTGACATGAAAAACAGTGAAATTTTTCATTAATTTTGCATGCAGAATCATTGCAAGTGAATTATAGGTTAAGTTTCAAAAATTCTCTTGCAACGATTCTGCACGACAAATTAGTGAAAGATTCCATAATTATTTGTGTCGAACAATTTACCAAAAAAATATCCTGTGCTTTGTTGAAGAGAAAATTTAGTTAATATAATTTGAATAAATTAAATTGCTCAAAAACTTAAAATACAGTAAAATTGTCTATCACTCCCCCTTAAGAGAGATCAGTAGAACTTGAAAAACGCCATGAACACTAATATTTGAATATAAAATTTCATTTATAAGACCATGGGAAATTCACAACCGTCACTTTATTGGATAACTGCCGTCTACACGCCCCTAGCTGACTTTCAGAGACAGAAAGATTTATGTCTTAACTCGAAATACAGGTAGGCATAACATCTGTTAACATCTGTGAAAGATTATTGCAATGGTAATAAATTATTTAGTGGAATATTGCAGACGTATGCCACTGTAGCGCTATTGTATCTCAAGCAAAACTAAAAAAATGCCGTGTTTGACTGCACTCTACACATACATAGCAAAAATAAAAAAATTAAAAATCTTTTAAGGAATTACGGAAAATCAAGAAATATCGCAATAGCGTATGTCCATAATATTCCTCCAAATCTAGGGCAGACAATTACTGACGTTATATTTTCAACCGAATGGACTGTCATTTAATATTCTCCGTTTACTCGAAGCTATAAATGACATCGCTACATAAAATAAAATCATTCTTAACAAAATCCTAGTTTAACGTCTCATGTGTAAGCAAGTCAACAGCGACGTTGGTATTTAGTGACAATGGTCGTCAAATTCTACTTTGTTTACCAGCCGACATTTTGTTTGGCAAGGCAAACATAGTTGCAAATGTACTCCAGCCCCCAGATCAGCAACTGTAAATTAGGGCTTACAATATAACGCATGTTTCGGCTTGGCCCCGTTCAGCAGTCCTGATCGTTGCCATAATCGCTGTCACACTAATGCACTGCCACTCTGATGATGTCGGCGACAAGAACTGCTGGACGTGGTCCATCTCAGAAGCCTAGACATTCATGAATCCGACCACGAAGACCTACAATCAACATACAATATGTTTTGTTGTATTTAAATACATTAATATAAACACAGCACCGCCAGAACAATAAATAACTCATCTAAATGACCAGCATAATTTGTATTGTAAGTGTGTAATGATGTGGTATATAAGTGGAAGAGGTCTAATAATAAATAAATAAATAATAATAGAGCAGCGACACCTGGTGGGGATAGACTGGTATCAGCTCGTGGGGATAACTGATCAATTATCACTTACACAGTTATCGACCGGGTTCTAAAATTATTAAATTAAAAATATTTACTCAACAATAGCACTTAGGAGTATAAAAAATGGATAAAAACCTATTCGCAGACCTACCGAATGTATATACAAAATTTCATTGAAATCGGTTAAGCCGTTTCGGAGGAGTATGGAAACAAACACTGTGACACGAGAATTTTATATATTAGATATAGCCGTGGTTGCAGTAGTTATATCACTCGCTCCCCCCCCCCCTGCCAACAATATTCCGGTGATTCAGGTTCGACTCTTGGCGGATCCACTAGCTGGCAGGCGGGTTTTCTCGGGACACTTCCATTTTTACCGTCCCTCGCATTTCGTCGCTTCTACATTGTATGTGTTCATTCCACGTCATCCTTCAGGGCAAAAATTAGGTTTTTTAAATACCTACTACTGAGTATTAAGCATTGAATAGTATTCAAAACGAATAATTCCTCGCCACATATGTACTTATTACCAGTGATCGTTCTGTGATTGCCTTTAGAAAAGTGCCAATCAATCAAAGCTGTGAAAACTCCTTCGTAATGAAGCAATATTCGCCGGTTCTATTTTCAAATGTCTGCACTTTAAATCGTGAGAGTATATTCGCTTATTGCCCGTGGAGGATTTAAGGCCGATACAAAATTGAATACTTTAATGTTTGACTTTACGTTACCGTTACTTTATATATTTCGTCAATATACAATACAAACTTAAAGTTAAAGTAACGACACTATAAAAACGATTGAAAATTGGTTTTTGGTACGGGAATATTATAATATGAATCATTATATATTTGCCATAAAAGCGTTTCACGCAAATATTCCAAATAAAAGCTTCATTTTTAATATGCAGTATATATTATTTTTAAAACAACAGCAACGATATCTTTTGACGTATGGTAAGGTTAATTTACGAATACTTCTCCAACGCTACTTACCAGGCATTTCTAGTACATTCAAAAAACAAACCTGTTACTTTTTCACGAAATCCCTATATTGGAGAGCAAAACTATACTCAGAAATAAACATTTTTCGTTCTATCATAAATAATCAGCTGGTTCTTTGCGAACGTCCATATTAACTTTGACTTTAGGTTTTCAGTTAGTCGGAAACATAAAGTCAAGACTGCTTGACTTTTGCTATGGCGACGCCAATTATGTACGACCCCATAAGAAGCCACGTATTGAAAGCTATCGAAAAGTCGAATGTTAAAAGTCAGGTGCTAAAGTTTTCAATTGTGTATAGGCCCTTAAGGAGGTGGAGCACCAAAGCAGTAAATTTTCATAATTTTCGACGTAACTTTTCCCTTCCCTTATTATAGAAAATCGAGGCTTGACAATCCGTAGATTTCACTATTTTACACCTTCTTACTTTATTACATAGTCACAGACTTTTTCACTGATGGCAGGTAGGAAAAATGTATCGTTTTCCTATCTGCTATCACCGCTCCAAAAATAAGACAGTCTGTGACTATGCAGTAATGTAATAAGTTGTACAAATGTATCATTTCCGGATTGTCGAACCTTGATTTTCGATAATAAGCTAGGGGAAAAGTTACGTCGAAAATTGTGAAAATTTACTGGTTTGGCGCACCACCCCCCTTAATTTGTTTAAACTGTTCAGTTCAGAATCAGGTTTAGAAGTAAAGTGTATGGCCCAATTCCCCTTCTCACTCGTCTCTAAAGTTCCCAGAAAACATAGCTAAATGCGGGAACTTTCTTACAAGTGTAGAGTACCCAGATCCAGGACGGCTATTTTGTTGCCAGATTAGTCAAGTCCCAGACGCCAGAGTGATGCGGGACGGGGGAGAGAGAATTCATCTCGTTACAAGACGATCATAGCGAAACTGCCTGAGGCCGAAGCGCGACGGACGTCAAGCGTGTTTCGAACCCGCCTCGGATGATAAATCAAACCTCGAGGCAACTCTCTTTTTCGTCGAGCGAGTTTTCGTATTCAGCTGATGTTTTAAACATAACGCGCGGGGTCGGGCACGCACAATGAGAATGCTGATGAGGGGCGGCAAGCCAGAGGCAAAAGTGCCGCCGCGACGTTTGACCGACCAAGCGCAGGACGTAACCAGCAAGGAACTTGAAGAATGCTACAATGGCGAACGAAAACAAGACTGGTAACCCTCAAACGTAATGCTGCTGACCAAACAACAGTGGGCGTGCCGAACTAAGGTTAGTTCTACTACACGTTGTGAAGATCAACGTTAAAAGTTTGGCACAGAGAACATTTATGCCGCTTGAGAGCTGGTACCGGTAGGAAGTGTGAACTAACCAATCACTAGAGACCTGAAAAATTCGCGTTTTCTTTTAGGCGTAAGATAGAGTTCCACCAACTATATGACTGTATCACGTTCACTATTGGCCGTTGACTTACTCGACACTTCCTGAAGTAGTTGAGCCGATAGTAAGACTGTAGCTGAATACAGACCCATTTGACTGTCAGCAATCAACTAATAAACAACTGCTGTTTGCACGATTACACATATATATTTTTGGAGATTAGCCTACAGGTCAGTGAACCTACGAATTTTTTCGGCCTCTACCAATCACAGAGCATTCCTGAATTTTAAAGCTCTAATGTATATAGGCTGCGTTGGTGTATGTGAGGCACAAAATCGACGGAGCCTTAAGAGTGACGTCGGTCGGCGTATGTAATGCATTATCACTAGAAACACTGGAAAATCGCGAAAATGTTTAGCATAGTCTTCAATAAACTGTAGCATTTAACAGTGACACGTGCCAACAGTTGTGTGGCGAATCACACACGCTGTGTGTCCAAGCTGTGCAGTTCTAACTGGATCTGTTGTAGAGAGAAAAAATGCTTCAAATAAACGATAGCCAATATAGATACAAAACATTCAGTGTTATATACAGTATGTTGGACCCTAGCAAATAGTAATATTTTCCCGCGATTTTCCAGTGTCACTAATTATCACCTCTACATGCAAACCCTGCAACTGGCGCGCAGAGCTTCACTATTATTCATTTTCCTATGGGACTTCAAGTGGTGACCGTATCATTTTATTTGCGATACTTATGATTCAAATGCCAACGCTTATTTCTATTATGGTGTTTTTCGAATCCGGTTGGAATTTTCCTAGATACGGCCGTTTAAAAAAGCTGTATTTAGCCATTTTGAGAGTCTTGAAAATCGTGTTTCCAATAAGCGATCCTAATTTTTAAACTGATAGAATCATTGTTCGAAACGTGTTTTCTTTTCATAGATGTACAAACGTAATGCGCGTTGAGATGTTTCTTCCATACATGATTACTTGTAACCCGCTGCAATGAGTTTCGAGAGCAGGTCGATAGGAACATTAAGTTACATGAAGTTGTCAATTTGAATGCCAAAATTGGTTTGTTTTCCACATTAAAATAAAATTATTGATTTCTCTCTTTGCCAAGCTTAGTAAAATTTTACTTGACTACGGTTCCGTATTTTATTATGCCCGTTAGCGACAGCAAAGCAAATAGTGGCGGAATGTTTCCCTGTTACAAACGCTCCCAAAGGAAAACACGTCTTCTTTCTAACCTGTGGTACACTCTAAAAATAGTTTGTAAATTTACCACACGTGCGTATAGGAGCGCTAAGAAAGTATGTATGGTATAATTGTTTCTCAGACATACATGGTAACACTCCTAAACTATTTATAAAATGGTCAAATGTATACTAAAGCTACCAGACTTGTATCGTAACATTTGTAAAAGTTTGCATATTTACAAGACGGAAGTATGGTAACTGTACCATACTGCGTTTGGGTTAATTACTTCCTAAACGTTTTAGGAAGTATTTTTTACAGTGAGAGGTGAAGTGAAGAGATTTCGGTCAGCACTTAAGGGTTCTGTGGACCCTACCTCAAAACTTCAAAAACACATAACAATTCGCAATCGTTTATTAACTAAAGTATTAATGATACACAATTTATTTTTTTTACCATACGAGAATAAAGATGGTTTGTTTTATGTATAAGTTTAAATTTCACATTCCGCGATGTTGAGTATTTTAAAAAAATGTTTCAAAACACAAAATTGGGCTGTTTAGTTCTTCCTTTCTGAATAGGAAAATTCAACTTTTAAGCATATCGGACAAAAGTGCTAATTCTTGTGAACAAAATGGTACCATAAAAGTTGGTAGTCATAGCATTGAATATCAAGGAAATCGTTTGTGAAAACTGGGTATTT
>PNEQ01108789.1:0-30816 GCA_003012365.1 Medauroidea extradentata
CGGGTTCGAGCTCTATCGACGTTTCTTCGGAAACACATTTCACCCCTTTTCACCCTCTTAGAGGTCGAATTTCGAAAAATCCCTTCTTAGTGCTCGCCTACGACCTGAAGGGAACCCCCACAAAAAATTTCACGATTCTAGGTCCAGTGGTTTGGGCTGCAGTTTGATATGTCAGTCAGTCAGTCAGTCAATCAGTCACGTTTCATTTTTATATATATAGATTACACTGGGGTAGACCTGTCTGGTTTTAAATGAAAACATTAGTTTCAGCCTGATTTCTAAAACGGACAGGTAATATTTTAGTAAAGTCTTACTATATATTAGTGTGTAACTCACCAACCTTATGCGGAAAATGTGTTTAATTCATGTTCGGATATTTGTGGCCACGTCTGATTTTGAAAGTTTTTCTCATTGCAGCTTCGTTATTGGGTGTTTTTACGTCTTCAGTGTACAGTGTTGTCAGAAATATTTTCTGGTAGTAGACAAGACGTGTTTATTCTTTAATATTTTTGTTTTAAATTTTTTGATATTTTGTTTATACACTAACTAGTAAATAATACCTTTTCATTCGTGTTGATTTTGAATTTCTGGGGCGTCTTTGGTAGATATTTTTTTTCCTAACTCGCGTTGTAATTTTATGTTTTTATTAATGGTGTGACTTGCTTTGAAGGCTTTCATTTAGTTTTATGTTTTTCTCGTTTCGTTTCTACGCGTTTCTCTGTTATTTATTTTTTAAAATTTACTATGTAATTTCACCAGGAAACGATGTTTCCACCATTATTTCTTCACGATTATTGACAGCTAATTCGTGTAGGCTATATCCGAATTGTTTGTTGCTTAAGAGACGTTTGTCATACCAACCTGCCTACTAGCGAGCCTTGATGAGAAGAAAGATAAGGGTTTACACGTAAAATGATGTTCGGCAGTGCAGATTATTACTTAATGATATGACTTTAATTAGTGGTGGTGCATATGTAGGTTCGACATATACAGAGCCCCACCTGAAATAATTTGATATGTAAATCCATATCCTTGCTCATGCCAGGTTTCCAAGGTAGGCAGTACACTTAATAGTGCCGCCTACCATGCGCTTCAAATACGTTTTTCGTACGAAAGTAAACCTAGTGTGCAAATTGTGTCAACGTACGAAAAGAAAACACACTTCGCACAGGGTCGGAATCTTATTGTTAAGACACCACGCTCTTCAAAAACACGGTTTCACCAGATGCTTTTTTTTTAAGTTTTATTACGTAGCCCATAGTATACCATTTCACTGTGAATTATTTCAGTTACACAAGTCAATTGGTTTTTATTATTTACAAGGCAACTGGACATGTTGATATCGACTTCGACGCACCGTCATGAGAGAACTTTGCGAGCTGGAATTGCTTCTTAAGAGGAAACTGGACTCACAGGAATCGTCTTCAAAACTAACACTATTTCATATAAATATAAAATTACGATTTTATCGCATTAGAATGCCCTTCAGCCTAACATTACTATACATTTTTCAACACTGCATGATTTATAAATGCTTTCAAATAAACAAATACAGCTATCATTTTGTAGACCTCGGACGATTAATACATTAAGAAACATTATTTTTAAGTTTTCAGCCAATTCTTTATCAACTGTACAATTGTTTGTACGACCATTAATATTTCTGTTAAGTTTACAAGAAAAACTTTGTTGACGGTAGAAAACATTCTGTAAAATGCGTCAAGCTGCAAAGTTATCGAACACTCATTAAATTGACCACAATTCTGTAGATTATCATAGGTATTTGGAATATTTGTAACTACTTTACAAGAATTTCCCAGCTATTATGGAAGTAGCCAACTTGACTGGAAAATGTTTTGGTAATTAGTTTACAAGTTTTTCTTGTAACAAAAAATTTATAGAGCAAGCAGATCAGCGAAATAAGTGTTTATCAGCCTCGGTAAGTTACTGAATAACAAACTAAAGATATCAATTGTAAACATATTGGAAACAATATAAGTCAGTAAACCGAAGTCACCCTGCCCACGTTATCTGCATCTATGGTCCTAACACTGAGGAAGGTTGAACATAAGCTCCATCGTTATCTTTGCTCTCATGGTCGCCCACGCCTGCTACGCCGAACAACTTTCCTCACATGTCCAAATATTTTCCTTCACAAACCAAACACAGTTATTATCTCAGACACTCCTGAACGATAAGAGGGTGAACCGTGACAATAACAAACACTGTCTCCAATTGGCACATTTAGTTAACTAAACGTCAATGGGATGTGGCGAATGGTTGCTAGGCACGCAGGTGTATGTCAAAACTAGATGCAGTCAGAACACGCACATAAAATAAAAGTAAAACTGATACGTTCATTCCCTCCATTGTTAATACTTATGACGTAAAACACGTGTTCTGTAGTGAGTGAGAGTGAGAGAGTTTTGGTCAGCACTTAACATCCAGGTCTTCAGCACTGGGGAGGGGTGACAAGAGGTGAGTATGGAGCAGCACCGGAATGAAAGTGCGGGGGGAAACGGGAGACCTCCGAGAAAAACCGCCGACCAACGGCATCGTCCGGCACGATTCCCACATGCGAAAATACGGGGACCGACTCCGCCGGGAATCGATCCCGGTTCGCCTTAGTGGGAGGCGAACGGTCCGACCATTCTGCCACCGCGGCCGTCACGTAAATTAGATAAATCATTTCGGAGCCCCTCAAAATGGCAAAAAACAGCTTTTACGAGCTGTCGTATGTGAAAAACTACTCACGCGATTCGTGTGAAATTACTCTAGAACCATGCAATGGACTTTGCTTAAAACTCTCTCTCACTCACTAATTTACGTGATGCCTTAAAACTACCTTTCCGTCATCGTCTAAAGTGTATTCTTTCCTACATTGACATAATGGACACATGTGGAATAGTTTCGTAAAAAGACGTATTTATGAACACACTGCAACGCACTTTAAACGTGTGGTAGGCGACGCCCTTACGTCTATCTCATCGTGTTTGACTCTACACCGACAAAACAGGACCTTCATATCAAATACTTTTTTAAACTCATTTGACGTGTATTAAACGCAGTCTAGTAGGCAACTCGTTTTCGTAACATGACTGAAAAGTGGAAGAAATATTGTCTATGTCTGTTTATACAAACATTACATTTTATATGCGCACGCCCATGTTCTCTGATTGTTCCTTAACGTCATTAAATATTCACTTAATGCAAGTAATTACTACTACTGTGTTAAATATTGTATAAACTTAAGTTATGTTTTACTTACTAAGACATGATCTGCGTAATGCTAGGTGAGGCAATTAGCTACGCTTATGTAATCATATTAAAAATGTAAACGATTTAAGTCAATACCTAAAACCTTGGACCGGGAAGAAGAAACAACCAGAATTACATCTGATAAAGACATTTAAAAAAAGGAGGGGGTTCACATGATACTAAATATTTACATCTGAAAACACATAATCATGTGAATAGTATTAAGCACAGTTACCGTAAATGTGGTTAAATTCATATTTGGAAAGATTTTACTTTCCACTCAAAATTAAACTATGCTACATGAAACTTCGAAGTTATGTCACTCGTGTTCACGAAGCCAAGCCGACCTCTTAATGAGGATGTCTTCATACTCCCTTCTTAAAAGATAATTAATACCCCTTATTAACCTTGTTAAACTCTGTCTCGTTAACTTCAGTAAAATTTGACAGTTACTTGTGGGAAATAACTGTTAATATTTTAAAACTTATATACGTCACAGTACAAGACAAAATTTACAGTCCAAATGGTGGTAAGTACATCTCAGGTTCATTTTAGAGTGAAACATGTCGACTGGCCAATCATCAAACATTTTCAAAAAGCAGTGCTCTCAGAACTGTCAAATTTTACTGAAATTATTTGATTATGCGAAAAGCAGAGTGTACCGCCATTGGCATGCAATTCGCATAGCAGCCGGTTCTCCTGCATATGTAATTCACGCTTATAAGTTCCCGAGCGTGCAGGTACTGTGTGAATGACTTATGTAAACTTTGCTCGGTGCGCAAAGCCCTCTAGTGTGAATGTAATCTAAAGCCACTCTAATGTGCTGTCAGATAAGCTGTGCCTGCGACTAACTCAAAGTCATTGGCCGACCGCACCTGTTTCCTGTATAAAGACGTCAAATGAAATCGCACCCCTAATCAAATAAAATATGTCATTCTGAGATAAATGCAGTTAGTTGTACATACATACATACTTTAAGATTTTTTAAAATTAAAGTGTTATATAAACACAATTCAAAATATGTTAGTAATGCACTGGATCACAACTTCTGTTTATCCTCATGTGACATAAATATAAGAAATTTCAGTCCTGCACTAATCACTACTGTTACTTGACAAATATGCTAAAAACAAAAAAAAATCTTTGCAGTGCTTTTTCTTGGTTATGTTAGCATTACATTATGCCTTGTACACACTGTCCATAATTCATCACTGAACTGCGTACCTAATTCAGTACAAGTAGCCCTGCTGCAGTATGTACCGCAACTACGCTGGTTACAGACAGAATTCCGTACTTAGTCTCACAGATAGAACCCGACCTATTTTTCATCGCAGTGTCTGTTCACACGCACGGCAGTTTCAGCCACCGCGCATGCGAAGTACGCAAGTAGGGTTGCCAATATGCTTCAAATAGAAATAAAATATTGTTACACACGAACACGGGTGTTTTAATACCTAAATAATACAGGATAGTTTCACTTATTTGGCAACTACGTGCAAGTCTTGTTACGAAATAGTTTTCGTTAATTTTACAGTTGTAATTTTGGGACATGACAACCAACATCACAAATATATTTTTCTCCTTTATGTATCGAAACACAGGAGTAAAAGTGTGTGCACAACACAGGTGTTTTGCTGCAGAATCCTGTTAGGAAATCTCAATCGACGTTTATGAACAGAATTGAGTTTGGTATTCAGTAGAGAATTAAGGATAGCAGGCCTATGTACCGGGCTTAATACAGAGGAAAAATATTCTCTATTTCACCACAGGCATAGTTCGAAAATGTTGATTATTGAGTTAAGTTGGTATTGTATTGGGGTGCGAAATATCATGGTTTCTTGAAGTCGTAGAGAAAAACTAATAAATAGCGATAACCGGAGTGACACATTCGTTAATACCATTCAAGCGTGGAAACTTCATAATTTTATATTTGCACGAAATAAAATTAATTTGGTAGAAATTACAAGCAACTACTCTATCCTCCAATGGAAAGCTTTTACCTTGAACAGCATACATGTAACGGAATAGTGAAGTCTTTTAACTGTGCGTGTTATGGCAGCATACACCTAACGGAAACCAATAAACTTACTGAAATATAACCAATACTTAATACACTATTTGCTTCATGTTATAAATACAGAAAGCCACGAGCGGCTTAAGGGCTGGTGCGCTTAACTGAGGTCAACAATTTTCGTCTTAGTATTAGAATTACTTTTTTGTTAATTGTGTCAATTATAGAATTTATGCGTGAGACCTAAAAGGTTCAGTGTAAGAGAAGGCAAAATTGCCTTTACCGCGTCAAGTAAAATTATTATTATTATTATTATTATTAAATATCCGCCATCGCCGACATTTTGAAATTAGTTCATGGTACAGCCACCAGGAGCGCTGTGATCACTGTCAATGATTACTGTGCAAGATATATTAATTTAACCCCCTCCACTTTTTTTTATCTATGTTATAGACCCGTGCGCGTCCGTGGACTGATTGCTACGCTAAGCAGTAAACATCAGGCCACCAGTGACGTCACGACGGGATAGATAGCAGAGGTTCTGTCGCGTGGAGCAGGCAGGAGAGGGGTGTTGAGAGATAACCCCCCTCCCTTCCTTCACTCGACGCTCCATCAACACCCTAGCAGTCCGCTTGAACAACACTGGACTTTTCCACTGCTCCAGCCTCCCATGACCTGGACCCCATGGTCGGCCCGTCGCATCTCAGAGGTTGACGAAGCGAAAGCCAAGTATAAACAAGAAGTTACCACCATCATAATAAATCATATGCCTACTTTACTCAATCTTTAAGGGGGAGCTTACTGCACAATTGTAATGGTTATAATTACTGTTATATTTGTACGATATAGGGTTTGTTTTATAGACGTGTATTGAGACTATTTTAACGGTGATGAACATTTTCTAGCTTTTACAGTATTTATATAGTGGCATAACCTGGGGGCTACGTTAAGATAGGTATACAAATCGTATTGACTATATTTTTTATTTTTAAAAAATTGCTGAATTTAAAATAAAAAAAGACAATTTTATGTAATTTTTAAAAAAAATACAATAAAAATCAATACGGTTTTTTTTATAAAATCTTGACATAGCGCGTGACACTGTTATTCTGTGTGAATTATTTCTTTTCTGTATAAGTCAGTTGGTTTTCGTTTCTTGTGTAAAACCGTTTTATGCAAATTTGGGCTTTGACTCGCCATTGTACAAAAATTGTCAGAATGTATGTCTACAAAACAAACTCTGTCTCGTGTAAATATAAAAGTTTTTAAAACAATTTAAATTTGACGTTAACTTCCCTCTTAAGGCTCGGTATCAGCCGCCATATTGGACTAATTTATTTTTCGTTTTTTTAAATTATGATAAGAAAAACAAATAAATTATTAAATCGTATTTAGTAAATCCTATTATTGTAGACGGTCAAGAAATTGTTAGAACATAGTTACATGTTTGGGCATTCAAATTAATGACACACTTGCTTGAAATGTTCATGTAAAGAAAATGTGGAGGAATATGTTTGCTTCATTGCACTTTTTTAAGCGAATGAAAAACTTTCTTTCCATGGCCACAAAGAAACTTCTTGTACGTCTCTTTTATTTCCTCATATAGATTATTCTGATGTTGTCTACAATGATCTCACATGTGACTTGGCTGCAAAACTGCAACGCATTCAAAATACTTGCGTACGTGTGTGTGTGTGTGTGTGTGTGTGTGTGTGTGTATATATATATATATATATATATATATATATATATATATATATATATATATATACACACACACATACAGTTTGAAATTTTCAGGTCATATTACCTCATTATAAAAAATTTAAATGGCTCAATCTTGAAGATAGGTGAAAGTTACATTTTTCTTACAAAGGAAACACGTTGACGTATCCTAAATACCTAACTGGCTGATTTCAACCCTCTAAACATGAATCAAAACAATCACACACGTTCTTGTGAAAAGATAAATCTTAATATACGTAATCATAAATCTAAATTATTTTCCAACTTTTTTACAGTCTCTGGCACCCGCTCTTGGAATGATTTGTCCAATAATTTGAAAATATTGAAAATGTAAACAGTTCTAAACAAATTATATATATTCATCTATATCAAACAAACGTCTAACGTGGTAGAAATGATTGATTTCCTACTGTCTGTTGTGTGATTTTTTTTCCTCGTTTTCTTTATTTTATTCTATATTTGTGATACATAATGATACTAATTATTATAATAGGTAGAGTAGGTTTAGATAAATAAATTTTAATAACCCTTAGTTTTAACAATACTTCTGTAATTTAGGCAAGAATATTGAAATGCGTGTGTAATGTATAATGTAAACATTGTACACGTGGTTATATGTGAGAATAGACAAAAGCTTTAACTTCACAACAAATAAAGGCATAATAATAATAACATTAATAATAATAATAATAATATGAAGCTATTGGTATCAAAATTAGCAATCTTCATTTATTACCGAAACTGAGATATTGACTCCAATGAATTGTACTACTCCATTAACAGTCAATCATATGTTTGGTTTCCTTGGATACCCACATACATATAATTTTTGTTGACTATGTTAGACAAAACCTATCCAGATAATGTGGGTGACTTCTACTGTACATTTTATCACAGTGGAGATAGCTCATTTTGATACCAATAGCCTCGTATGTGTAATTTGCTATTATAGCGTGTTATATTTATGTTGCGCTATAGTACAAGCATCGCAATTGAACTTACAACTTATATTATTAAAGCAGCAATCAGTCCAGCAATTTTTTAATATTCTAAGTTTGCTGGACTGATTGCGGCCTAAATATACACTAACAGTTCAACTGCGATGCTCTTACTGTAGCGCAAGATAAATATAATTCACACAACAATATCAAATTTCAATTTTTTTTTATAATTTTACAAACGCGAAAAACAAAGTTAATCCGAAATGCCAACTAATACCGAGCCTTAAGGAGCGTCCCTAGTTAATAAATTAGAACAGTTTCATGATAATTTGTTAATTCTAATTTCTCAAAGAATAATATTCCTACGACAGTACAATATTTTTTAAAATAAAAACAAAAGCTGTATCTCTGTTACTAGAATAGAAGTTTTGATACTGGAACGTCAATACGACTATAAAAAAATTGAGATTTCATAGAAATAATGTAACACAGCGCCATTTTTTAAAAACACATATTTGTCTATTAAACAAATAATCTAACTACAGTAACAATTAACCTAGATGCGTCCTTTGTGAATACATATATGTACTAAAACCATTTAGTTACTTATGTGTTTGTGAGAAAACTTACTAAAAGCGAAGCTTGTTTTCGTATTTTCTGTCCCTGTTTCTCTTCTATTCTCACTGATACTCCCCTCCGCTCAATGTCTACATTGGTTTCCACCCTTAGTGTGTCTTCTCAGACAAGAACACGCCCAGCTGTCGCACCAAGTGTACGTCTGTTGGACGATGTTCAAGTTCGTGTTTATGTAGGGACGCTCCTTAAGGCTATGATCTTTCATTTATTTTAAAGAATTGCAAATAACTTATTTTTTAACCAAATGCTTTGAAAAAAATTTGAGACTGTGAACAGTCATATGATACACAATATTTTGCCAGAGCGTTTTTTAAAAATAATGTACCATTTGCTAGCAAAATTTATTTTGCTTCGTTTCTACTTATTTTGACAACAAAACATGTGCTATTTCTGGGGCAAAAATCTAAAAATTTGTTTCGTGTATTGCAACATAAAAATTCATGTACAAACCATGATATATAACTGTTAAAACTGCTAGAATGAATTTTTGATATATGTATTAATTTGCGTTTAAAAATATTTTCGAAAACACTGCTAAACTAAAGAGCGAGGTCTTAAACTTAAATCGTCCACATACGTATAGAAATATTGAATAATAATATTCCACCTCTCCAGCCAAGAACATCGTATCTGCATAAACGAATTTCCTGAGATGAGCAGTTTCAAATTGTAAAAACTTCCTAAGAATCAAATTATAGTCCAGTCATTCCGGTTATGGGCTGTGTGTAATGCTGTTTCATATACTTGGTAAAATAACAAACAAGAATGTATAGTAAAAATGATAAATAATACAAAAATTACCAAATGTAGTTTACGACGTTGTTAGCTGGGCGGATCGACTAATTCTCTGGCTATCTTCTCACATGGTTGACCCATAGCAGAAAAGACTAGTTAAATCAAAGTTGGATGATGAAGTTCATAAACATTACATTTGCTTTCTAGCGGTCCTGTAGTTCTTGGTATAACTTACATGTATTAAAATTAGGTGTTCATGTCGTAAAATCTTTAAAATTGGTGATGTATATTACTAAACACGTAATAAATGAACAAGTTGAAATTTACGTTCCATTACATTTACGGAGAAACTACAGACGTTGTCGCTTGATGTTACGCTTAAGAACATACAAACCATATGTTTAAAATAATTTTAATGGTAAAAATTTACTAAAAATATGTTTTTTGTCGCAAATTAGGCATTTGTTTTATCCAAACAGGAATTTTAAAAGCAATAACTGTAAAACAATGTAGCCACATTTACCTAACTATCATGCACTGTTAAACCGGTTATTGGTTTTGGCAAATAAAAAACAATTCTTATCTAGTGAAATCCTAATAACTAATTAAATAAGAAATGCTAAATTATAATAGGCCTACATATCAAAATTAGCAATTATTACAGATACCCATAGTAACAATTAATCTAGAAATTTAAATAAATAGAATGGGACCCGTTATGTGTTTTCATACTCATTAGCGATAAGATGGTCAAAAATGGGACACAATCTATTAATTTACGCTTAGACACGCACAAATTCACATACATATATACATACATGCATGCATACATACATGTGTACATACATACATACGTACATACATGCATACGTAAACACATGCATACATACGTACATACATACGTACATTCATACATGCATATATACGTACATTCATACATGCATACATACGTACATGCATACTTACATACATGCACACATACATACACACATACATACATACACAGACTCAGCGTATACACAAAATAAAACATTTATTACATGTTGTTCTTATCCAGATATTTGGTAGAAAAAGTTATGAAATAACTTTCGCTCTCTGGTTTTGTTGAAAAGGTTCCAAGAAATTGTATTTATTTAATTTATTTTGCAGCTGTGAAGCAGAAAATTAAGACGTTCATCTAAAACTGACTGCTTTTACAAGTAGTATTCTGTTCATGAATGGTAAAATACAACGTTAATTTACTATCGTGAACGCATACACGATTACAAGTACACAACAATGCATTGTTGTCAATGTCATTTTTTACTACCTTAAATTAATTTTCTCACAGCGCGAGGCAAGAGTTTCTACACAAATTTATTAAATCAAAACAAACATAAAGATCTGAACAAAATCCACTACTTAAAAAAATAAGCTTAACTATAACTGTATTGTGACAAAGTAAACTAAAACTGTACTAAAAATGACGGCTGGGGTATAGATATAGTCGAGATTAGCAAGAATGTTTCGATATATTTTCAAAACGCTGGAGCAGTCAGGAACTTTTTTGATTTGAAGAGCGTTAAGTAGACGTTTAAGGTCATACCTACTCCTTAGTTTCTACTATTTTTGCGATTATTATTTTTTAAAACTTAAACGTGAGCATATAACCAAAATCTGTGTGGCAGTTTTGTTTAAAATGGGTTTTGCCGTGTATAGGTAATTGTTTTAAAGAAATAAATTATCCTGTTTCGACTAAAAAGTCAATTACCCAACATTTCGTTAATTACATAATTAGTTAAAACCACTGCCTTGAAACAATTAGCCAACATGGAGAAGATGATTTCAATCAAAACTGCTAGACAGATGTTTGATATCTGCTCTCGTTTAGGCGTAAAATCAACCACAAGCATTCAGTAACGACGCACTAGAGTTATCATTTGCCCAGTCAGATGGTGCCACACCAGATATGAACATGCCTAGCAAACAGGCAACATTTCCTGCGATAAACCAGTGTCACTACAGATATTATATTAAAATTCTGCAACACTTAAAATATGTACCCTTAAAACTGTCAAATCGTAAAGAAGTCATGGGAAACAGAGTATAGAGTAGAGTATAGAGTAGTTATCGTTCGACGAACGAATAATGCTACTTGGTATAAAGGCGGTCGTACACCTTGAACTTTCAGTTGAACTGAGAGCAGAGTAAGGTAACGATAAGGCCGGCATTGGTACGGCAACCAAGTACTACGTCGCCGCTATGTTAAAGTCACTGAACCTGTGTGCAGACTTCTCGAAGATGTCTTGGTTGAAGCGGTGATCCTACAATATTTTTTTAAACGTAGTTTAATGCACGCCTCTACTGCAGTGTCTTTTGTATACGGTAATTCCATTTTGAGTTATAGCAGCTTGCAACATAGTTTTTCGCGAAACTATTTTTGCGCGAGGTAAATTTCAGTGACTGACGGGTACAACCCCTAGTTTGAAGTGAACACAAGTTTGCATCAACTTGTTCCAGCCTTATTTGAACATCTGTAGTTTTGTGTCATGGCCGTGATTGATGTCTAACTCTCACGCGTCTTGGGGTTCCAGCCAGGGGCGGGTCCAAATGGCAGTTTTTTTTTGGGGGGGGGGGAGGACTAAAGATTTATAAAGAAACACCGATCTCCAAATTTTAAGAGAAAATTAGTTTTTCTAGGTCCAAAGGGGTGTATTTTTAGTAGTTTTCAGATAGAAACTTTGAATACACTACTGCTAGAAGGTAAGGTAAGTGGTCTTTACGTCTCGTCGATAGCGAGGTAATCATAGACGGTACTACTGGTAGATGTATTAATAATTTTTTACAGATAAAATTGGTTTGAGTGAGTAATTAAGACAAAAGAGTTGCAATTTTCATGTATTTTTGCTTTCTAGCCATAATATTTATTCAATTTGTACTATCAAAATTTGACAAGGCGTGGAATATATTCTTGATAAACAGCTTGAAATAATTAATAATATAATATTTCATTAATTTGACATGCTGAATCATTGCAGGGGAATGATAGGTAATCTTTTAAGAAGAATTACAAGTAAAATATAAAATTAACATACTTATGAACTCCAAAATTCATCAGAAATATCTTATATGCCTCAACATTGCCACATTTACCAAAGAAATTTTAAACCAGAAGTTATTGCATAAAATGGATAAATAAAATTAAGCATCTAGCTCTCCCCCTTAACAGATCGCAAGTGATAAATGCGCCGGACGATGACGTTGGACAATGAGTTTTGTTGGGGTTCTCCCGTTTTTTCATCCTTTGCTCATTTTTGTAAGGAAACTTAAGGTTAAGTTTGGTATTACAGATTGAAAAAAAAACTTTTGTTTAGCAAACATTTCGTTTTACACGTAATGTAAAACTTACTTGTAAAACAAGGTAGGTCTACACAAAGTAAAATATAATTAAATGCAAGAAACTGCACATCACCGTAAGATGCATGATAACATCAAGGCTACAAAATTTACAAAGGTATTTTGTTTTGGATTAACAAAATTAAGCAATTCACATACCTCATTTAACAACTCTGAAATCATAATCAAAATAACAATGAATGAGAAATAATATATGTTATGTTACAACAGCCAAATACAAATGCAAGTTATATTTATTACGTATTTTATTTAGAAACAATATTTGATACATCATCAAAGAATATTTAAAATCCTTTAAACAAATATCATATCTGACGATCAACAAGTGTCACATTTAAAGTTAATTTGCTTCTTGGAAATGTCATTTGTAATATAATTGAAGATTGACCTCAAAGGAATCACATTTACCACCTTGCAGTTACCTTGTGTGTGTGTGTTGGTGTATGTATGTATATATAGACCTCCAGCTTGTAGGACTGTGGATTTCAAGAGTGCCTCCCTCTAATATGTAATACATGGCACAACCTTGAAATCCCAACCCAAGTTATTTCTGGACAGTCCAAATATGTAACGTTGAGATCTGCTGTTAAATAATGTAACCGGCATTACATATTAGTTACCATTTACTCAACACAATTATTACAATTGTTTTGGGATACAATTTCTTACATTTAATATAGCGTCCGACCTAACCAATGTTCAGTGACGGGTGACTAGCAAGTGGCCCACAGACGGCTACTCTTGGATTTGTAAAGTTACTTCGCCAGACAAATAGTTCCACATTAAACTGAGAGTAATTTCGCCCACGTTCAGTAAGGTAACAACACTGGTAGACACCCTACCTTTTTCACGTAGAGGCTTCTTTCACGAAGAATTCGTATCCAACGTCATATCCGGCGTCGCTGAGGGGCGCCCCTGCAGTAGAATTGGACATGCAGAACGACGAGGAGCGGTTACCATTTTGATGATCTCTCGTGCACAAAACAAGTTCAGCTTGCGAGAAGATAAGCTGCCACTGACGTAACACTCTCTACAACAGCTGAGAATGTCTCAATTAATATTGTAGCAAATCCACAAATACTCAGACCCCACACCATATGTCATCAGGTGGGTAGAGACGAGACACACTTTGCCTCGCAGTTCCCTCTGACCAGTCAAGTTGACGGCTCTCAGCGTAATAATTTTCGCGCGCACATCGCGTGCAACCTAGCCACAAGTTGTGGCGCACCCAAGCGTCACCCGTCCAAACTAAACCACTACATACAATTATTAAATACAAATACTATTACATTTACGCTTACATATACGTTTACATTTACGTTTACGGCGGCGTATAAAAATAATAAATTGGAATTATAAAAGTTATTAGCGTATAGCCAATCAGTAGGACTATCCTACTGTAAACACAACTAGAAGCTGAAACGTCATACATTGACTAGTGACGATACCGTACTCTACAATCTACAACAGAAAAGTAGATACGTAACCTCTAAGAAATTCAACTATAGGTCATCCACGTTAAAGCAAACTCTTTTGACAGCCCTGCGTAATTTAATCTTTGACCCCATAATGTATCCTTCCGACCAGTATACAAATTTACATTGTTCATGCGCAGATTTTATCAGCACTCTAAACATCGTAGAATTTTACATTACCTATGTCGAAACAGTAGCTCGCTTCCGGAGGTTTCTGTTATTTGTCTATAATGTATCGAGGAGCGATTTTTTTTTAGTTTATTTAAAAATTGCTCATTTTACCGTCAGTAGCCTATATTTAGCTTCGTAAAATAACACCTTACAAAATCATATGGTGTTTACACATTTGAGAGAGCCATTCCATTACTTTCTCAGAATATACCTGTATGTCATAATAAATGTGAAAGAGTGTTAGACCCTATTAGTCATATTTCCAGCATTATAGTCAGAATCTATGTATTAGTAAGGCGCAGTGTTGAGAAGCTTCTTCCTGCACTGTCATTACAAGCATGAAGACAGAAGAGAATTTGCAAATGTGTATGGATTAGGGAATATAAATCTTTGTCACGTGCTTCGAGTGCAGTTATTGCTGTTGTTGCAAGCGCAGCGTTGTGATTTTTTGTTTCTGTTTTTAAGCAAGTGTGATACATCTCCCTTGATATTTAGCAGTTGTAACTCTCTACTTCCCTCTAGCGTATGTGTGAAATTGTTCATGGATATACTCATAGTGACTATTACTTCCAGGAGTAAAACTGGTAACTTAGACACTTCAAGGTACTTAGTCGGAAATGTTTCCTAAAACTAATTAATAATGTGTTATAAAAGAGGGATATGAGCACAAGTTCTGTAATAGTCATCAAAAGATGACACTGTGTTAAAATTATAACAATGTTCTTGGCGCCCACAGTTTCTAGTTTTCCTGCCATTATTTCTATGCGATTGGACAAATCCCTAAAGTGCTGCTCTGAAGAATAACTCCTTTCCCCAAGAGCAGAGAGAAGAAGAAGAATTGATTCACTAGTATTTGCGAGGTTAATAGATTCTTTCTGCAAAGGGTACTTATAGAAAGTGTAAAAGCAAGTACATCGCTGAGACAAAAAAGTGCCACAATGAACAGTGTTTCCAGCACAGCAGAAATCAGAAGTTTTGCTTTTGCAGATGTAGTCTTATTATTTCCAGTCAGATATCGTTGACAAAGCTTCAACAATGTCGAACAAATCAGTGGTAAACTTGAGAACTCCATCATGTCATTCAGTCCATCTTGTGTTGCAAAAATGTGCACGTTTATATCCCGAAATTTGACGCATAGCCGTACTGCGTTTCGAAAAGAGAATAAAAGTGATGGCGGGCTTATAAATAACTGACAATAATAGTATAACCTTTTAGAGGCAGCATATCCACTTCCTCTGTAAGTCATTTTGTGTAACACAAAAGTTTACAAGGCAAGTTGGATGATCTACTATTCCTATGCACGTTGTTCTGCAGATGTAAGTGAAACGCCTGAATGAATCATTATCTGTGAAACTATAAACATACACATTAGAACTTTTTCGTCGGGTATCTTACATTTCTAATAAAGCTATTGGCTTGTGAAACGAATCGGTCTTTCTTCAAATTTCCGTGAATTTATAAGACAAGTTACACTCACACGTTAGGTCAGAAGCAACAGTTAATATCGTTTCCGTAGCCTTCAACCACTGCTGTCTTCACAGGTCGAGCTATACTTCTACGACTACAGGAGACATATGTTCTTTGAAAGAGTTGTACAATGGAAGTGCATGGCTGAATGTAGTTATTTTGGACATACCCCATTGCGACGCAGATGTCTGTCAAAGGAAAAAAATAACTTCAGAGAATAGGAAAAGAAAATAGACAGTATACTTTAGTCAACAGGATACACACATAACATAAAATTACATAAATGGAACCGGGTCAAATACAACAAAGACAACCAAAAAAGAAAACAAAAGAACAAAAGAAAATGACCGAGCACCACCAAACCAGACAGTACAGAATGAAGGCCTACTTTGGCAAAAGGACAAGAAGAGAAAATATGTGATACACAAAAATACGACACAACGATTAGACGAAAAAAAAATACAAATATAGTACTTTTCCAGACAAGAACATAAAGGTGACGTTTCGGGAACTGGAGTCAGTTCGTCTTCAGGCAAGGACACAGAGTCCGGCAACACGATTGCAACTGATGAGACACATATCACAATTAACACAGCTTCATTCTTGAATTTTTATATAACTTTAACGGTATTCTTAAAGAAGGAACGAGACAGTTGTTAATATAATAACAATTTATGCAGAACTGTAAATTATTTAAAAAGCCTCGGGCTGGTGGGGTGAATTTTCATTTTACCCCTGTGGTTCCGTCACTAGTTCCACCGGTAAATCACAGACGTGTAGTGCCTCGGAAATCAATTCTGATTGGCACAGTCAAAATAACCATACAAGGAACTACTAGTGTTGCGGTATTAATGGTATCTCGTTTTTGGTAAGTTTTTGCTCTAATCGTTCGATAAGCTCACTTGAAAATCGAACTACAACAATCGTCGGTATTTTTATACTGATATTCGGGCCACGAGGCCATTTTACCCAGAAGATCCATCGTCGAATCGGAACGGGATTATCAGCCGTCGAATCTATGTCGCCCAATCTGAGTAGAGGAGTAGATATTGTCACTGCGCGACCTTATTCTAGTCTGAAGTCAGGGGAATGACGCACGTGTTGATGGGAACGACACGCAGTTAGGCACGCGCTGAAAATCAACGAGTCCCATATCAGGACGTTGTTGCGACCTGACAAAAAAAATTGTTGTGAGTCATGCAATAGGTCCTCGTACACGAATGAGTGAATGACGAGTTTGCTCTTGATTTAATATACACGGTACCTTTTAATAAAGGCTTGCGAAATTCGCGTTAAGGGCGCTGCCTATCTCGGAATGAGAGTGAGTGAGAGAATTTTGGTCAGCACTTAACATCCAGGTCTTCAGCGCTGGGGAGGGGTGACATGAGGCGAGTATGGAGCAGCACCGGAATGAAAGGGCGGGGGGAAACGGGAGACCCCCGAGAAAACCCGCAGACAAAGGCATCGTCCGGCACTATTTCCACATGCGAAAATCCGGGGACTGACCCCGCCGGGAATCGATCCCTTATCGCCTTGGTGGGAAGCGAATGGTCTGACCATACTGCCACCGCGACCGTCACGTAAATTAGAAAAATCATTTCGGAGCCCCTCAAAATGGCAAAAAACAGCTTTTACGAGCTGCCGTATGTGAAAAACTACTCACGGGATTCGTGTGAAATTACTCTAGAACCATGCAATGGACTTTGCTTAAAACTCTCTCTCACTCACTAATTTACGTGATGCCTTAAAACTACCTTTCCGTCATCGTCTGAAGTGTATTTTCTTTCCTACATTGACATAATGGACATGGTTTCAAGGTAGGTAGCGGCCTTAAGACTTCAATGCTTTGGTCATACAATGAACCAACATGTGATTTCATTGAGCACGAGCAACTATGTGATGTCAATTTATTAGTGGCTTCTTCACATGAGGTTGGTCACACTACCGTTGAACTTTTAACTACGTGATAGAAGGAATCTCTGCGGCAGGCGACAACATTGTCGGTCAACGAAATAAGTTCAGTGCACGTACAACAGCTTGCAGTCTTTCAGAACATATTTGCACGTTTCTACACTGTAAAACACTTTTGCGTAATTTTACACAAGTGTACGTGTACTCTCAACACATATGTTCGTGTAATATTACACCTCTTATGTCCGTGTCTGTTTACCTACATAACGGTAAAATATAATTAAATGCTTATATAAAACAGTGCCACAACGTTGTGGTAAATTACCCGTACATTAAAAAAACTTTCAAAATACAGTACAGTACTTTAATTCCGTGACTGCGGTAAGCTGGTACAAAATCTTGAAATATTTCTAGAACCGTAATTTGGGTTATATACGTGAAAATTACATAGTTTTCCAAAGTGCTTGCATACTATTATTTCTAACTAACGAAAATTTTTGACCCTGGGAATAACCGAACCCCCGATCTTTTTCCTCGAGCAAATCCATGAGACCACCGACGGTTTATGACATGGGATCCATTTAATCCAGACTACATTGCTTAACTGTTTCTGACACTTGCTGGTATTATTTTAGCATACTGTTCACCAAATCACAACGGAAAATCTTTGTCCTCTTTCTTGATACGCGTATTTTTGCTGAATCGTGCAACTAATATATAGCACGACCTAGTGATAGAGCGACGATTATGCTTATTATACCAAGTCAACTGGCGTACTAAAAATTTAGGTTCCAAGTAAATTTATAACAAAAAATAATTTTTCGTAATGACTGAAACTTCGTTTTGCGGAATTATTTTTTTAGATGAACATAGTAAAACTCAAATTTATAAAGCTGGATGGAGTTCACAGACACAGCGACATGCTTTGCATAATTTTTACTGTAAATTTATAATATGCTGACGCGAATGGGTTCATGCGAGAACGTCATTGTAAAAAGTATAAAATATTTGGGTGCTAGTAAAATTTATTTATAACTAAATTTATTATCATTAGAGATGATGGTATATCACCAAAATGTTTTGTGCCAACATAACTTTGAAAACACTGTAGTAACCCAGCAAACAGTCAAGTTTTTCCGCGACAGACTATCAACTCTAGTTATCATGTATGTCAGTGATAGTATAATAGTTAAATCTTTCTGTTTAAAAATAAGTTTTAATCTTTTTACTTGATATGACAGTAGATATATCTACGGAGATTGCTATAGTAAATTTACAAGTATTTTGCCGTTTCAATACAGCACTTTGAAACACGTATTTTTATAATGAAACTATACAATGACAGTGCGGTTCTAAAACACAAAATTCCATGTAATATTACTACATATCAGTGTTTTCTACACGTATATTTAAAAGTGTAATTGTACATAAACTTTCTTGCATATATATATATATATATATATATATATATATATATATATATATATGTACCTAGAGAGAGAGAGAGAGAGAGCTACATATATATATTTTTGGATCGGTAAGAACAATTGTGTACAATTGTACTTACTGTCATTGTATTTTCCGTAAATACACGTACAAAAATGTAACGTTACAAGCCATTTGTACGTGTAATTGTATTTTTTTTACAGTGTACATGTGAATCTTAAAAAAAATGCAACATATTACCCAACTGTTAAATGTTAGATGTACACCTGAAATTCTAACTGTGATTAATAGTTAACGTTGTGGTCAGACAAATCGTTGCTCCCACGATGGTCCGGGTTCGAATCCCGGTGGGGTCGCTTCCGATATACACACGTTGGAATCGTGGCGGACATTGCCGTTGGCGGTTCTGTTTTTTTATATATATAATTCCGTTCCCTGAGGATTGACGTCCCTTCGTGTATCCAGACTCACTACTAGCCATTAAAAAGTTATTAAATGTAATGTTTCATGTAAATACAGTAAATTGCGTTAGAATATTCGTAGAGAGCCCGTTGGAATTTCATTGTATACAATATCATGTGTTTCATCTTACTCAGTCGCAATAACTTGTTTCATGTAATACATAACATTTATTCAAATTGCAGTATCAAAATTTTTCTCTTCGTCAAAGCAAGGGAAACATTCTTCGTAAACGGCTCGACATAAATAATAATGGAATTTTTTTTAATTTGTCATGTCGAATTATTGCTAGAGAATTCTTGAAAGTTAACCTATAATTCTCTTAGAATGATTCTACATGACAAATTAATGACAGATTACATTATTATTTATGTCAAGCAGTTTACCAAGAATATATACTATGCTTTATCGAAGAGAAAATTTTGATAATATAATCTGAATAAATGTTGTGGCCCCGACACTGAAAATACAATAAAATTGTCTAACAAACCTCGTTAAGTACAAAAAATTACATGTACATGTACGGCCTAACGGCATCGCGTTGAATGTGTTTTAGGTTTATTTGGTTATAGCCAGGGTGCTCGTGTTTTTATTTTTAATGTCTTATGTTATAAACCTGCTCGCTACCGGCTAAACGCGTTGTTCTGGCGACTCTTCTGAAGAACAAGGGAGATCACAAGAACATTATTCCTAAGCAAAGTCGACGTCAATAATTCCAAGATGATATACGGCGTCAGTCAAAACAGCCGCTGCATTATTCACGGCCAGCGGGCAGTATTCAGTTGTCGCCATTATGCACGGCGTGCAATTTGAATTTGGTAACAGCGAGGCGGCAGCGGCGCCAGTCGGTCGCGCGCCAATTTGTTAATGTTTTTTGCAAAGCAGGTCTTGCGTGGTGCAGTGACCTTGATGGATGACCCTTCATCCTGGAATCACAAAGACTCGACAGAAGCAACATGACCGCCACGAAACAAAAAAAAAAAAGTCCGTCAATCAGCACAGAAATGTTCCCAAATGTTGGTGAAGCTAGTGAGTTGGTAGTAAATTGTGTTTATTTATTTTAAGAGAGATTTTCGTTGGTTATCATAAGCAAATCGTAATCTTTTTAAGCAAACGTTTAATTGTACCATTATTTCCACATTTCGGAATTCCAGTGGGCATTTAAAATATATTACAAATAAACAAAAAAAAGTGAAATTCTGTAAACCTCTGTGGCTGTCGTACTAGACATTATTATGTAGGGGCAATGAGCTATTTAATTGTAATATTTTTAAGTATTTGTCGCTCGGCAGCCAGACTAGTGTTCGCAATAACGAGAATATTTCGTGTCGCCTCGCTTTTGTCGTGTTGCTCTGTTGCACCTATGTGATTCCACCACCACACGGTTGAGAGATCATGGCTGTAAAGTTGACAATGATGGCCACTGATAAAAGTTTTCTCTATTTATCAACGAAAATCAAGGTTCTACAATCCGCAAATTAATATTTTCTGCACCTTCTTATATTATCATACAGCCACTAACTTCTTTCCTATTGGAGCACTGGCGTCAGTTGGGAAACAAATAATAATAATAATAATAATAATAATAATAATAATAATAACATCACGTAACAGTGTAAAAATGCGCACAGAAGTGTCATCATATACGGATGTCCGATCCTTGATTTCCGGTTATAAGTAAAACATATTTTAAAAAGAAAACTGTTGCGATTCACTGCTTTGGCGCTCCATACCCCTTAAAAGATCGCGTAATACCATAGCGGCAAATTCAGAGGAGTGGCTATAATTAACGAACAAACTATATTTACAAAACTATGGCCTGTTTTTTATATTTATATCATGCCTATTAAAAAGTGACAGTATATTGTAATACAACAAATTAGCAATATTTATTGCAGAATAATGTGCATATAAAACATTAACGTGGTGTTTAATAGGGAAAATTCCTACTATTTATTACATTTTTATTTAAAAGTACGTTATATTTAATGAACAACGGTACCTTACTTTCTTCCACTGCGTCTGTGTAACTCCAGAAAAACTTAAATAAAATGAGCAGTCTGTTTTGCGCGGCAAAAACGTGAACCGCCACGATGATGTTCCTGTGACGTCACAATACTGTACATTTTAATGTACGTAACACACAAACGACAGCAACATACGTTCAAGTCGTGAAAATGTGTTGAATAAAGTAGTTTATGCGGTAAAATCGAGTATGGCTTGAACTCCGAAGAGTATAAATGTGGATAGTAGTTCGTTTGCACAGCAATAAAATACAATTTACTCGGAATAAAATCTTAACTTTAGCGTCGTCTGATAATTCAAGGCGTACTGCATGGTTTAAGGGTGTTCAAGTGCGATAAAATCATAATTTTATATATGTATGAAATAGGGTTTTTATTCACAAATATCGTTTACAAAACTGTTTCCTCTTACGAAACAATTTTAGCTTTCATAGTTTTCTCATAACGTTGCGGCATGGTAAAATTTTGCTTGTTCTGTTACCACGTAAATAGTGAAAACCAACTGACATACTTGAATAAAATAATTAACTGTGATATTACATCTCATGAGCTATGCAATAAAGAATTTCAAAGACCATAACGTAATATTTAGAAATTTTTAAAAAATTGCTAAAGTACAAGAAAAAAGTTAAAAATTCAGAAAATTTTTAAAAGACAAAAATGGTTCACGATATTTCTTAAAAATGTTTCATTGTGTAGCCCGTGGCATGTTATTTCACTGTGAATTATTTCACTTACGTAAGCCAATTGGTTTTCACTATTTGCATGGCAGCAGAACAAGCAAATTTCGACTTAGTCGCACCGTTATGAGGAAACTATGAACACTAAAATGGTTTTATAAGAGGAAACTTTACTCACAAGTATCGTCTACAAAGCTAACACTATTTCATAAATATTTAAAACTATGATTTTATGGCACACATTTATTAGCTCACATAGTTTTCCCATAGCAGCATGCCAAAGTCAGTATTTGCAAGTTACAGGAACATAGGTTTAACAAAAACCAAGGGACTTACTCGAATGAAATAATTTACACTGAAATTAGCTATTATGGGCACTATGTTAAAAAAATTTAAAACGCAACAAAATAATTTTGTCTTTTTTAAAAATTGAGGTAAATTTTCGTCATTTTCGAATTTTTTTAAAGAGTACAAAGGAATAACCTTGTGTGATATTAAATATTTTAGCATATAGCCCATATTATCTAATTTCAGTGTAAATGATTTCATTCAAGTAAGTAACTTGGTTGTTGTCAAACCTATGTTCCTGTAGCTTGCAAATTCTGACTTTGACATGTCGCTGTGGGAAAACTATGAGAGTTAAAAATTTTCTACAAGTGGAAAATGTAGTCACAAGTAACGTCTATAAAACTAACCCTATGCCAAGCAAATATAAAATTATGCATTTTTGCTACATGAACGCCCTTAAGGAGGTCTGTTAGATAATTTTATTGTAGTTCCAGTTTTGAGCCATAATAGTTATTCAAATTGTAGTATCAAAATTTTCTATTCGACAAAACAGATGATATATTCTTGGTAAAGTGATTGACATAAACAATAATGGAATCTTTCATTAATTTGTGATGCAGATTTATTGCAAGAGAATTCTTTAAAGTTAACCTATAATTCTCTTGCAATGATTCTGCATGACAAGTTAATGCAAGACTGTATTATTATTTACGTCAGTCTGTTTCCCAAGAATATACCCTACGCTTTGAAGAAGAAAACATTTGATAATACAATTTGAATGAATGTTATGGCTCAAAAACTGAAAATACAATAACGTTGTCTTAACACTTCCCCTTAAAGGCGCGGTTCGCCTCAGTTTTTCAACGCCTTTTTTTTTTTTATTTTTAAATTTGTACCAGATATATATTTTTCCCGTTATTTTAGACGTAGATTGTGATTAAATATTCCTCTTAGGAAATTTTGTGTATCTCTAATAGTTTTTGCGTAATGAGTCGTAAACGTCAAAATTTGCACTTTACGGTTTTACGTACGCCACTAAAAGCAACTGATATACCAAACAGGAAAAATTCACAGCGTATAACAATGTTGTGGGCTATGATTTGACATATATAAAACAAAAAATTAAATATTTTTGTATTTAATAAAAAATACTGAATTTTAAAATGAAATTTTAAAAATTTCAACAAATTTTAAAAAATACAAAATATTATTTTTTTTTGTTTTGATATATGTCACATCATAGCCTACAACATTGTTATATAACGTGAATTTTTTCTGTTTGGTATGTCAATTGCTTTTAGTGGCGTACATAAAACTGTAAAGTGCAAATTTTGACATTAACGACTCACTACGCAAAAACTATTAGAGATACACAAAATTTCCTAAGAGGAATATTGAATCACAATTTATGTCTAAAATAAGAAAAAAATATCTGGTACAAATATAAAAAAAGACGTTGAAAACGGAGTTAAACCGTGCCCTTAAGGGCGCCGCCTACCCACACGTGAGAGGCTCAAAAGCGACGGAGCTGTAAGGTCGACCTTGAAGCGCGCATCAAATGCCGTGTCGCCTCAACGAGACAAGCGCTGAACTAGCGTGCAAGCTTCCCGCCGAACGGTTTTTACTATGGGACACTAAGCGGTGACCATATAATTTAATGGTGCACAGTCTGCAACTAAGTTCAGTGTAGGTCGAAATCTGAGTTTCACATACATCCGGTTAGTACATTTTGAAGTACGGAAGTCTGAAAAAGCCGTTTTTAGCCATGTTGGAGGGCTTGGAAACATTATTTTTAATGAGCGTGGCGTCTTAGCAATAAGGTTCCGACCTTGCCTGAAATTTGTTTCCTTTTCGTGCGTTGGCACAATGGGCACACGTGGAATAGTTTCGTAGAAAAAACCCTGTTTACGAACACACTGCAACGCATTTGAAGCGTGGGGTAGGCGGCCGCCTTAAGATGGCCAGGTCGTGCATGAACGCTACGCATCTAGACGGAGAGGAGGAGGACAGGCACTGCTACTGCCGCCTCGTGACCTCCGTGACCTAACGTCTGGCGACATTCGAGCGACAACAAATCTGAAATTCGAATGGCGCCGCGTGATAAGATCGGCGCCAGAGCACGTGGACGTCCGGCCACGGTGAATTCCGAGTGAAGCTGGCCGTCGCGTCATAGGCTGTCGTGATGCGCACCTGCGCGGCGATTACCACAGCCAGGGCACAGACTAAGTAGCACAGAGGTGTAGCGTGACTATTTTGGAGGGGGCAGGGCACTTTGCCTAAAGTATTTTTTATTAAAACTACAAATGATATCTAGAGACAGTTATTTTCGGTGAAAAGAATTCTGCAACAATTTCTTTCATTGCCTTGTGTGCGACATCTGTTTCTCTGCTTCGTGGTCAGTGATTGGACGTTTTCAACTTTCGGCGTCTCGGGGTCCAACCCGCAAATCACGGACGTGTGGTGTCGCGGTAACATTGTTCTGGTTGGTGCAGTCATATGAGCCACGCTTCTGCCCTATTATTAGAGAGGATGATTTATCGCAGGAAAACTTGACTGTTTGCTGGGTGTCAATGCACGTACAGCTTACCAAAAGATAACTGGCTTTCGTTTTTATGTGGAGCTGTTGCCCTATTTGACTGATTCAATAAGAATACTGCTGTTGTAATATTTGATGCCTATTATTCGCTCGCAGACAGCTGCGTTGTGTCAGACGTACAGTACCTAATCATGTGTATTGTAATTAACTATAGCAG
This sequence comes from Medauroidea extradentata, assembly GCA_003012365.1. NCBI lineage: Eukaryota > Metazoa > Arthropoda > Insecta > Phasmatodea > Phasmatidae > Medauroidea > Medauroidea extradentata. The sequence continues at coordinate 25,398 of PNEQ01108789.1, forward strand.
TGGTGCACGTAAGGCATTGAAACAAGTTGGCTCTATTTATATGTGTAAATTTACGAGAACTTGCTTGGAAATGTGTAACTGCAATAATAATCTGATATAAGAAATTGGCTAGAAATTTTAATTAACCTTTTTGTAAATAAAATTAAAATAAGAAGTAATAATTTTACTGAAATTATCATGATGCGTAATGTATTGTAGGTAGTACATACATTCGGATTACTAGCCCACAAAATATCAGTGTTTGAAAGGCATATACACAGGATGTATTTTTCCCGTTTGATGCGTGGAGACAGTAAAGCGATAAAGTTAAGCTTTCCACACTCGACGATAACAACATCGCACCAAACTAGCGAGCAGTGTTTTCCTACTACTCGTTTTCCTATGGGACTCAAAACGACAATCTTAAAATTTTATTTGTGGAAATTTTGTAAAGTCCAACGCGTGCTTCCAGCGCTGTGTTTTACGAATACGGATGGTATTTTTCCAGTTACAGTTACAGCTGTCTAAAAAAACAGTTTTTTAGCCATTTTGAGGGGCCCCAAAAACATGTTTTAAAAAGCATGCAGCATCTTTAACATTTTATAAGCCTAGTTTTAACTGCGTATTTTTCGTAGATAAACATATTGTGAATAAGTTTAGCTGTTTCACGTAGAAAATATTAAACACGGCACGCTACAACATCGTTCAAACTTGAGGTGCATAAGCCCTCCTTAAAGTCACAACGCGTAAAGTTTAGTTTTACTCGTACAAATTCTTTTCACTTTTTTGAAGTTCGGGCGGGTGATAACATGTCTCCCTGTTCCCCACCCCCCCCCTTTTTTTTGTAACAAATGCTTACTAATAAAGACATGAAAATGACGTAGTGGCTCATTTGATTGGTCGATTTCATAATTTATTAGCCGGCTCGGGATTGTTGTAACCAACCTCTTGTCTGTTTGGCTCTTGCACGTTACAGCAGGTTTCCTATTGGCCTGGCTGCCAGCTATAGCAGGCAGCAGCCTTATGTTGATTGGCGGTCGTACTCGTTTCCGACATTTTGCTGGCAAGCCAAGCCATTTTTTCGGCTGTGTGACTGAGATTGCTGTCCTACTGGCTATTTCACTTCTGCATTCCTAAATATTCTGTGGCCCGGGGTAGGTAGGCAGGTAGGACTAAATAGTCTGTCCCAAGAACGAGAGATTACTTTTTTCTGACAGCTCTGCTGGCATAGCTTCTTGTGGTTTTCTGTAAGTTGTCATTTGGTTTCCAAAATTTCATATGCCGTTATAGTCGATTTATCTTCAATCTCGTACTCGGTAAGTTAATACAGTGCTTCATGAAGATAAATAATGAAACTGATTTTTCACGCGGAAAGGTGCCTATTTGCCAGACCAACAATGCGCTTGCCGCTACACTGTTTTGCAAAATATAGTGTACGAAACATTGTTGCAGTTGTACAATATATTTAAGGTTCTTATCTAGGTAGTCTGCGTTGGTGTATGTGAGGCACAAAACCGATGTCGGTCAACGTATGTGATGCTATTTCGCTTCTACATGCAAACCCAGCAACTGGCACACAGAGCTTTACTATAATTCATTTTCCTATGGGACTTTAAGCGGTGACCGTATGATTTGCGAAACTTATGGTTCAAATTCCAGCGCTTATTTCTATTATTGTGTTTTTTTAATCCGATTGGAATTTTCCTAGAAACGGTAGTTTAAAATAGCTGTTTTGAAGCAGAAACGTTGTTTGAAGGTGTTTTCTATTCATAGATGTACAAACGTAATACGCGTTAAGATATTTCTTCCAAATGTGATTACTTGTAACTCGCTGCAGTGCGTTTCAAGCGCAGGTGGATAGGAACCTTCATAATAAAGTATTGAATTTAATTTTCGAAATAGCACGTAGCAGTTGTCAAAAAAGTGCACTGGTACGTGAGGCAGACTATATTATACTTCTAGTTGACAGCGAGCTCTTTAGAGGCAAAACATGTGACCCAGGAAATCATAAAAAGTCAGGTAAGAGGCTACATAGACGTAATTTAGTGATACATTTCTTACCTAGCGTAAATTTTCGAATATGCATTAACGAGTGCTTTGTCTTTCCCGGAAACTCGCAAACATACTTGAACACATATTTTACAGGGAATTTACAAAATGTATTTCAGTGTTTTAATGTTGTAGGCTTTTAAATTACAAGTCGGCTAGTTAAAAAAAAAAAAAAAAAAAAAAAAAAAAAAAAAAAAAAAAAAAAAAAAAAAAAAAAAACTAAGCAAAATCAATATTCTGTATAAGTGTGCGGAGAGGGCTGCGAAATTGTAAAGGTAGAGACATTATCTATATATTTTGGCTACAATTAGCTGTAATTATGTAATAATATATTTACTTTGAATTTTGTGTAACCAGAACAGATCTGAGCCCAAGAATTATAGTTTCCTCTAGCCCATTTTGAAGCAACACGGGACTAAAGGACAGGTTTTACGGTCCGAAGGTCAGTGCTCCCTCCGTCCGCCCAATATTGCACCCTTACTTGCAAAAGTAATGCAGCACACGACATTCCTTTGCTTCTTACTTTGTCTTGTCTCTTCCTGTTTATGGCTTAAAGTGCTTTCTGTTTGTGTTCTTTGTAAAACCTGCCCTCGACATTTGGATTGTTCCTTACTCTGTTAATCTCTTGAGCATTTACCTGAGTAATCAGAACCGTTGTGCAAGGCTATCCAAGTGTAAAACTTCTTGACTCTCCATCCGGTCCTGGAGAAATTTTTACATATGTCATGTGTTCCTTAGTGTGCATTACATTTGCCGTTAACAAGTAGACACATCTTTGCTTTGGTTCTAGTTTGAGCCATGCATTGATATATTGGCTCTTGATATAGTTAGTGAAGATATGCTCCACTGTGTTATCAATAGAGATGATGGTACATCGCGAAAAATGTTTGTGCCAACATACCTGTGAAACACTGTGGTTTCTTGCATATGTATGATTGGGTGATATACGGCTGACCCAACGGATGTCTGCAGACCAATAACAAGCATCAAACATTACAATAGCGGAATTATTATTGGCTCACTAAAATAAGGTAACAGCTTCACTTACAAGCGAAAGCCAGTAATATTTTCATAAGCTGAACGTACGTCGAAACTCAGCAAGCAGCCAAGTTTTCCCGCGATAAACCATCTCTAGTTATCATGCGTCACAGATTTGTGTCTTTGCCAAGTTAAATTTGTGAAGCTTAGCCTTGAAATTTCTGTACCCAGTTGCAAGTTGTGATGATTCACAGCGATGAACATCTTGGACAGTCGAGTTCTGACATCCGGAGTCAGGTCTATTTCCTGATTTGTTCCAGCTTGCTTGTCATTCAGTTAGTGTTTACTCTCCGATTTCCTCTTTCTCCATTCTTCTTAATTTGCGGATTCTGATTAGCTCTAAAATTTGTCCGCATTATCTTGTTGGAAGGTAAATAGGTACTGCTCCAGTTAATACTTTAACATCATTAGTCAAAACTGTACTATATCCCTTGATTACCGCCAGCAGAACAGCTGTCTGAGTCTTCGTCTGAAGTCTTTTCACATGAACTAAGTCGACTCTGTAGTGCCAGATTGCAGCGCCGTATGTCATGACTGCCTCAAAGACAGACTCGTAAATCATTTATGTGTGTGGTTGATCAAGCCCCATTCTGTATCGCCAATTACTTTCAATTTCTGTAGTACCACCACAAATTTCTTGCCTACAAAATCAACATGATGGTGAAAAATCAGTTTGTTATCTAGGATTACTCCCAGAAATTTAAATTGCTGTTCGGATTATACAAGTTTCCCCGTAAAGTGTATGACTATTGGGTTTTCTGAAATTTGCCTTTCATCATCGTCTTTGTTTTGGGTGCAGAGAACTTCAGTTTGGCCTGAATTGTCCTTTTTTTTTAAATTTTAGGCATGCTTATTTTGGTCTCTTTTGAAATTGCCTTGAATTAGAACCAGCTCATCATCGGCATAGCTAAATATCGTGACTCCATCACATAGTTGATTCGTGTAGGTCATAAAAATGATATGTCATAGTATAGGATCAAGGATTAAGGGACTAGGGACAGTTGGATAATATAGTATCATGAACTCTGAAGGATGGAGTGAGCCTCTTATCCTCACTGCAAACCTATTTGAACTCTTGAGAGCTCTCCCAGCCTGTCATTACTCTCCTTGCAGGATGTGTTTCCAAGGACGTTGTTTATCCAAGGTTTTGCCTATATTTTCGGGGATGGAAACATTTATGTGTGTGACGATTCGCCAGAAGAGGTGTGCACGTGTCTTGGAAACATAAGAAAGGGAAGGCGGAGGCTGTAAGGTTTAATTGGCTCAGAGGTGAATTTTCGTACGCTTTACGCAACTCCTGCGGTACATTCATGATGAATACCTGTTTGAAAAATTTTAGTTTTCTCCTCCCTATTGTTTTTATCTCTATCCCACGCCTCTGCTCTCCATAATGGGCGTAGCCTACTAATCAAATATCCGCAATGCCCACCTTACTTCGAACTGCATTAGAATCAACATGTTTCCCATACTAAGCAGTGATTTCAAGCCAGAGGAAAGAATAACGTCAGCTGGACTCGTGTGCTTAAAGGTTATGAGGGCAACTTGTGAACTAGCAAGAGTTGGCCTTAGTACCCGGTTTTCCCACACCCCGATGTGTCGGGATTATACAAACTTCATATCAGCGAAACCGTTACATTACAGCTGCAAGTCATAGCCAACATGCATAGTCTATTAGCTAAGCCGGGTTCAACTCTCGATGTACCTTATTGTAGAATGTAGGGAAATGGAAGACGTTGGTAGGCCGGGTTTTCTTGAGGTATTCGCATTTCCCTGACCTAGAATTCCTTCTCTGTTCCATGCTTACCTAAATTACTGCTCGCCAAAATCAATTTAAGCACACACTCTCTCAGGAAATGTAAACAAAAGTTATGTGGAGTGGCCGATTTTGTTTGAATTTTGATTAGTTTTCTACTCGTTGACCAACTAATAAAAAATCTAAAACATATATAGGATAAAGTTAGGTAATTCCGTGATACCAAGCTTTTTCTGTTACTGGATTTATTTACTTGGACATACTCCATTGCGAAATAAATGACTGCCAAAAGAAAACTAAAAATAATGCAAGAAAACATAAATAAGCAGAATATGCTTTAGTCATCAGGATACATACACAACATGAAATTCCAAAACTGGAATCTGGTCAGATAAAACAAGGAACAACAGAAAATAAAAGAAATAACAAGAATATAAAAATAGCTAAGTTGACATGCGACACAACGATGAGACGAAACAAAAAACACAAACGGAAATACAACAAACAACACAACGATGAGACTAAACAAAACACAAATATGTCGGACCAAAACAGAAAAAACAACAAACGACACAAATGATGAGACGAAACAAAACACAG
>PNEQ01108789.1:30916-91309 GCA_003012365.1 Medauroidea extradentata
TGCTCAGCCAATGGGAGACGAGCTGTCTCCTGATTGGTCGCGCAGCATGTGTTGGCTCTGATTGGTTGTGGTGGGTTGAGTGTTTGTTTTTATTTTGTGCTGTAAATTTGTTTCTCTTTTAATCAATGGGATCCACATATTTTTTAATTCAATGCTCTGTTGACTGAAAATATTGTTATTGCTAATAATAAAGGCTGATAACGTCGTTAATACTGACTGTTTGGAAAACTACTGTGTTTTGTTTCGTCTCATCATTTGTGTCGTTTGTTGTTTTTTCTGTTGTATCTCTGCGCACCGCTCCGCGATTTGGGCAGACAACCTTACAGCTGGATTCACAACCACCACTTAGCGTAGTACGTGTAAAAGTAGAAACACCGAGTGTGCATGCTAGCATTCACATCCTCGCGTAGCGTGCGTACGTAATATAGAGTTGATCGACTTTCTACTTCGTACGTATGTATGCTTAGTGATGGTTGCACTGTAAATCTGAATTAGTGCGTATTCACTGATTCACGCTGATGGATGGAGCAGTTTCAACCATTTGAGTCGGTGAAAACAGTCACGGTTTAATTAGTGAATATTCACTGATATCCTTTAAGAGTACATCTCACATGTGAATCAGTGAAAATTCACAGTTTTTTCCAGTGGTTTTCAAAGAACAGCTTTTACAAATTCAATTATTGAAAAATTACTGGAAAATCTGTGGACATTCACTAATTAAGTTGTGGAATGTTGGTACTATTTATCGGGATCAGCGAATAATCACTGATTGCACAGAGGTTTCTCACTGATTCAATTTATTGAAACTGCTCCACCCATCGGCGTGAATAACTAATTCACTAATTCAGATTTAGAGTATGTGGAATGTAGCATGCATGTGCAAACGTATGACTCAATTAAATATTAATTTATATTAAGAAATCATTTATCTTGTTGTCATAGATTATTTAAATTCGATTCGAAAAATAAAAATAAAGTACGGTCATCTATTAGCAACATTTTGTATGACAAAAATAATTTCCGTGCGTGTCTAGATTAAATATTGTCGTGAATCAAATCTCTGATACTGAACGTACATGCGTGTGTTCGTACGTACGTTAATATGGCTGTGGATCTGCCTTACTGTAGCCGGATGCTGTCAGGCAGATACCGTTGATTTGTGCCCCCGTTATCGTCAAAGGCAAACTACCGGATAGCCTTCAAAGTCGTGTTTGGCTGCTTACATCGGGCGGTTTCCTGCCGTGTTATTCTCCCACCGACATTGACCTCGCAATCTTCACCTCCCGCAGACGGGCGGTCGTTTAAGCTGACCTTGCTCGACTGAAATCTACGGTGTTCTTCTCCCGCCTAACCTGTTCGTGCTTTATTGTCAGTGAAGATTACAAGGTTACGAGCGACTTGCCGGATAGAGTATTCCAACCGGTCTATAAAACTTCAAAATTTTCCTCAGTAGATTTACCTACGAGGACTTGCAGTCCTTGGATCTCATTGTCGCGCTTTGTGTTTACTTTCATAGCCACGTAAATTTAACCGTGGTAAGTAGCCAAGACCTTAGAAGAACAGGTCTGCAGGTTGGCGTAAGAAGGTGGCCATCTCACTGATTCATTTAGTTCCTGAAATTTCCGTCAACACGCAACACCACCTGTTCAGTGGCGCTGTTACAGGGCATAGAAGATGTTGTCATATTGCGTGTCAATATTTCGGAGAAACAATCCTTACTTCTAGAGAAACAAAATATGTTATATGGACATAGGTCTGAAAAAGCACCGTTCCTGGCGACTCGTGGGTTGTTGCCAGGTGGGGCTGCAGATATTCGGAACTGTACACTCTTGATGAACGCGCCGTAGACCAACGACCATGAAATATTTGCCGGCTACTAGATCTATTGTGACCACTCAGTAGTAAGGGACACCTGCACATCAGCGTGTCAGTGGCTGTAGAGTCAACCAGGGCACAACACTGTACAGCGGTTGGCAACTGCAGCCCCACCTGGCAACAACCCACGAGCCGCCACTGACTACAATTCGCAGTAGTCTTATATATTTCACACGTTTCTACAGGCGGTTCGGGATAAAGTTAGCACTCAAAAAACCCTGCTAAAGTTCTATTTTCAGCCAGTTCGTATCTTCCCGCGCTTAACGGTTAACGTCCGGGAAATGTCTAACCTCTCTGGACACGTGACTTGATGTTTACGCGTGTAAGATAACTTGGGAAGTCAGCAGGAATCTATTTAATTTGATAAAACATTTTTTATTAATTATATAAAATACAATTGTGTCGATTTCGGTTGCTTTTGTTTCTGTATTGCTGTATTTAAATGGACAAATAGATGGAACTATATTCAAATTTCGCTGCCAACCACATAAGCCGTAAGGCAACTAGAGTTAATGTTGAACGGATCAAAGTTAAGGGTTTAAATACTTAACTATACGTATTTATTTTTTCACTAAATGGTTCCAATACAAATATCGTGAGGTGGCCAATGTTACTCCTGCAGTCAAAGTACCCACATTTGATGGTAATTACTTAAAAAAAATAATATTTATTGTGACCTACATGTTAAGTTTAGATAATGGTTTAATCTATAGACTAACATTGTTCCTTAGGGTGATTGGTTTATGTAGGCAGTTCATTTTAATGTAAGCACTTACCAACACTTATAATAATTTAAAAACATGTATTTATGGGGCTATAGAAATAAATTTTAGAGCTGTGAAACGTTTACACTAGTTTTAGTTACACTGAATATTTTGCATTTAAAACAGTAAAGATGGAGACATAGTGGCTCATAGAAAATTGAAAGCATTTCTCAGTTTATCCTGAACAGCCTATATTACAAGCGGCAGAAAACTATAAATTATATAAAAAAAATAACTAGGGTTTCAAAAGTGCTCATTTTACCCCAGACTACCTATATAGCGCGACGTTGCCGTATTGTACGGGCTGCGGTTGGAACAGTGGCTAGAGTAGTCGCCTCCCAACAAGGCGATCCAGGTTATATACCGTGCGGGGTTGACCTGCATTATTCGCACATGGGAACGCGAAGAACGTTGCAGTCACCGAGTGGTTTTTCTTGGTGTACTCCCACGTTCCCGCCCTTCGCATCCGGTTGATTCTTTTTGATACTGCTTAATTTTGTGTCATCCTTCAAGGTTTGGTAGATGCCTACTTGCAACAAGTCAGAATTCTGTAGAAACGCCTAGCGCTAGGGAAAAAAAAAATTCTCTGTACTGCTATAGACACATCCGTTCTGCGCAGGACTCATCTTGCCCCCTCTTTTCCCCTTCGCACGTGACAATTAGCTAGGTTAATTTAAATTAGTGTAGTTTAGTTGAAAATATGGTATAATGATAAGTTGTGATTCAAAGAACGGCATTGTTAGATTAGGAAACAACAATAAGAAATTAAAACTTAGCACTGAAACCATTCAATACTGCAACTTCTCATACATGAGCAGAACTGTGCAGATGATTGTTCTTTCCTGTATTTAGGCTCTAGTGAAGAGCCGCGATCAGCGCATTGGTCAGACCTCTCGCCTCCCACCAAGACGATCCGGGTTCGATTGCCGGTGGGGTCGGTCCGCGGATTTTCGCATGTGGGAATCGTGCCGGACAATGCCGCTGGTCGGCGGGTTTTCTCGGAGATCTCCTGTTTTACCTTGCCCCTTCATTCCGGCGCTGCTCATTTTCACATCATGTCACTCCTCACTAGCGCTAAAGATGAGATGTTTAGTGCTCACCAAAATCTCTTCTCTCTTACTGCTCTACTGAAGTTATGTCTAGGACGTAACGTCCTGGACCAGGGCCTGATTTATCACTAAACGTCTGAGGCTAAGGGCGTAACTTTCACAGGTGTGCACTTTTAGTGAGGAGAAAATGTGAACAATTTTCCATAACTGTTTTTAAAAGTGTTAATATGGCGACGTGGAGAAAAACTGGCTTTACTTTTCGCGTTGTTGACTTATGCTCCCTCTATTAGTATTATATGTTCTGTGGTCAACCCAGCTATACATTTCCTAATAACTGCGTTACAGTTAAGCTGAATTATCATTGTGTTATTTCTATCAGGACAGGAGGGCCGCGGTGGCTGAATGGTCAGGCCTTCCACAAAGGCCATCCGTGTTCGATTTCCGGGCGGGGTTGTTACCCGGATTTTCGCATGTGGGAATCGTGCCGGACGATGCCGTTGGTCGGCGGGTGTTCTCGAGGATCTCCCGTTTCCCCCGCCCTTATAATTTCGGCGCTGCTCCATACTCACTTCATGTTATCCCTCACCAGCGCTGAAGACCTCGATGTTAAGCGCTGACCAAAATCTCTCACTCACTTTATCAGGACTGAACAGAGTAATTTAAAATAATGTGGTGTTGAAAACGCGAGGACGGAAAAAGGTGGCTGTGGGGGTGCTGAGATTGTTAGGCTAAAGAGCCCGAGGAGAGGGGGTCAGCCTGAAGGGCTCTGAGGAGTGGGTACAGAGAGAGGAGCTATAACACAAGCCTATGTCTTATGGACATGAGTAATGACATCAGAGGGGGGACAGCCAATCGCATGGCACTCTCATGGCGCTTAGGTACTACTCGTACCGAAATAGTCACTTTCCCTCCAAAACCACTTCCCCTACCTACAGGGACCAACCCTTCCCCTCATGCACACCTTGCCCCCCACTTTTCCACCTGGGTCTAAGTGCTATACTGTCACTACCCAAGGTCAGTAGAAGGAAGGTCGTCCCAAAACGCAAAATCGCTGTCATTGGACAGTTGCGCATGACGTAGCTCGGAGACCCGAACACGGCGGCATTTCGAATTAAACGTGTTTTAAAATACTGCATTTAATAAAATACTTAATTGTGTTAGTCATTCTAACGATATATGAGACGTTCAGAAGCCATACCAACTAAAACCATTTTTTGTAATGTTTTTAGTTTTGCAAGTGGTTGTATCAGAAATTGTGCCATCCATTCAGTGGCCAAAACGAATAACTCCATACGTACACAATAGGTCGCAATGATGCAGTAACATTTCTGGCATCTGAATATTTCAAAAAATATTTCAGTTGCCATAGCGATTAACTCCGTGAAACTTGCAATTGTTACATTGTTTGCTTCAGCTGTTGTTTTGAGAGGTTATGTTTGGTTTGTGATGTACACGATGATTACGGACATGCTTTAATCATACTGTTACATTACTAGTATTAATTTAATTATAAATTAGTGGTTCTGAAATTGAAAGTGATAGACGTAGCACTATAAGTTATATTTGTGTTGACTATACAGACACAGATCCAGACTATGTCCCTGAACCTATGGCCGGTACGTCTATAACTAGTGCACACTCTGAATTTAATGTCGTGAGTGTAGAATCACCTATCGAATGTAGAAAAATAATTATTAGTACGCGTAGGGGTGATTCGATACTGAATTTTAAAAAAAATATGTACAGGGCGATTAGTTTTTTAAACTCAAGTAATTATTTTTAATTATTTTATTCTTATTGTCTACTCAAAAATATTAACCAGTAAGTTAACTTACTTAAAGGGCAAAAACAATGTTAACTTGATTTTTCATTGGTTTATTGTATAACACATTTCAGTCTCATTTTATCGGAACATTTAATTTTTTTACTTGAAAATTCAAAAATAAGAAACCTTTATAAGATTTTTACCAATAATTGTGTAATTTAAATGTGGTACATTTAAGTTATGCAAAAGAATATTTCCAAAATTTTTGTAGGTAAAGAAAAATTTGTCACAAAAACTTTTTAAAATCACCTTAATATGGGCTCTTTAATCTTAAGGTTTTTTTTTTTTTTTTTTTTTTTTTAAATTTCTGAAATATGCTTGGGGTGTAAGAATCTCAAGCCACTATCTCTCACAGTGTGTAAATTATAGACGTAAATGTTGAAAATAGCGACTCTTTGTCACCGCAACTCGTCCTAGAGAAAAAAAGGGGAGGAATTAAGAAAGGTGTCTGCTGAGGTCTGAACTCGATACCTCATAAGAAACGGAAAATGGATTTGTGCATAACTCATTAGAATATTATTGAATAAATTTCAGTTGGCAATCTGACTAACTCCACAAAAAATATAGTTTTTCAATTATATTATTTTTATAAATTTATTTACAAGGCTATAAATATGTTTACATAATATAGTGCCATGTGAATAACAATAACAAATTACGAAACCATGAAAATTTTACCACTTACATTTTTTACACGTAAACATATTTGACGTGTCCTACTGAACAATTAGTAACGATTGAGTTAGTCGGTATGGCTTCTGAACGCCTCATATTTACAAAGTGTCAGTGGTGAAGTACGCAGTAGGTATGTTTGTTTTACTATTTTGTTTTGATATTTTGCATACAAAACATATGTTATTTAAATAAATCTGGGTAAACTGTAGGTTATAATAAGATAAGGGACGTGCCTCGTACCATACAAACTGCGAGTTTTAAACAAATTTAAAGCCGTTTTCTACTTTATGCGCCTACGTGGAGTTTTGTTGCGTTAGGCTATGGTTTTCTTTTTTGAAATAAAAACTGTTATGACAGTGTCAATACGAAGCTAATGCTGATTTTGCCGATAAACACAGTTGGTTGTAGGATATTCCACATTCGGTGGGTTACAAGTGTTTTACGCCTTTGAACTTTCAGGTGATTGTCAACATTGGATAAAGTAATACAAGGGTGTATTTTTAAACAGATTTTTTTATTTTTTTATTTTTAAATCTTTCGTCTAGTGTTTCCCCGAGTCCCGACGCAAAGCAGTATCATACAAAGATATATTTCAAATTTCGCTTGGTTGGTTTGTGTGCCAAGGAATGAAAATATGAAAATTGCCTGGGCATTGGTTTTTTATGTGCTTTAGTTTATTCTTTGTTTTTCTGTGTTCGGAGGAAATAAAAAATCCAGTGAAGTGGGAGGAGGTTAAAGAGTGTAATGTAAGCACATCTCTTAGGACTGCTTTTTTTTTGTAAATTTTTTAAAACCATATGCTAAAATATTTATCTTAATTATACTGACAGTTCATCGTCAGCATTTCAAAATTCTAGATTCTCGTAATTTACCTAATAAGTAGAGTATTTCCACTATCAGAGTCCAAAACACTGAAATTGTTATGACTGAGATTCAAAAAAACATATGTATATAATTTTAAATATTGACACTCAGTAGGCCTACCTATTTAACAAATTCAATAATGTGCCATGTACATTCTCCTTCACCTCAGGGCTGACTCCCTTCAGAACCCTTCCTGGGACACCCAGGGTCTATTTCCCCTTAGAACCTACTCTCTGCACTTATTTTGTCCACCAAAGATGTTTTTGCAACACCGTTGTAAGGTATTTGTCCTCCGAAACAATCCTGTATCTTGATCTCCCTATTTAAAAACTTCCTCACTTCTTTTCATTTTCTTCGTAAATTGTACGGCCTTTGTCTTTTTCACATTAACCATCATTTTACTTCTGATAGGCTACCTCTTTACCTGCTCATTACTCTCCTGCAACTTTTCTGTCCTACCGGCCTTTTCATTTAAGACACAATCATCTGCAAACAGCATTAATTTGCTACCCACAACCACCTCCCGTTGTTTGCCGTAACTGAAAACAGAAGGGGGCCCAGTACACTTCCTTGTGGAAGCCCCGATGTTACCCTTCCTTCATGTGAAAAAACGTCCTCTACTTCCACCCTCTTTCTCCATTCTCACAATAAATCACTGATTACACCTCACCACCTTCGTGTTCTCAAGGACAAGAAGTACTGAGACTATTGCACACTTTTGCTAAACAATGATGAAATAATAGCAAAAAATAATTACATATCCACAAAAACCTGGATATAATTGCCTAACATGTTATTGTATGAAAAGTGCAAGCTTTTGAAAAAAAAAAAAAGATAATGTTAAAGAAATGCATCATTTTGCAAACAGTTAGTTCACAAAGATTAAATAAATATTATTTTGTACATTTGTAACAACTTCAATATACTCTGCATGCACGTGGGAATGTGCGTGCATCTAGCAGTTTTCAGGAAACAAATCTGCTAGGTTTGACTCAACAACTGCCGTTCTTTAAACAAGACTTTTAATAAGCTAGCTTAAACACAAATTTTCAGCAAGCAAACTAGGAAAAGGAACTTAAAATTACTGTTGTTGAGAGGAGGTTGGTGTTGTATTCATATTTCTTATAAAATATTAGATAGACAATTCTGTCTGATTGAGAGGAGTCACTAATAAGGTTTCGTCTGCAAGACCAGAGTTTGTGCATTTACAGTGAAACCTCGTTATAAAAAGTATGACTTCATAACACCACCTTCCCTATAACAATAACTTTTATGTACACTATCTCTCTTTAATACATGTAAATTGTCTGAATACAACACAAATATTCTACAAAAGTATTTGTGGCCATTCACAGTTGTTATAAAGAGATTTCACCGTACCTGTACCTTCGTAAATAATTGTTCTGGAAACATAGCGTAGTTAGTAATTGGTATGAAATAGTATTATACTGTTGTAAATATAATTTGTGAGCTATTGGACTACAACAACCACTTACCTCATGGCCTCTACGTTCAAGGCTTTCTGCCCTCAACTAGCATATATCTTCCCCTTGAGAACTTCTCATTAACAAAACTGCATTTTTCTGGTCAAATGATAACAACTATAATTCCTGAATTTCATTGATATGTAACTTATATTTGAACTGTAATTTGTTGACTCCTGTAGGCAATCAAGATTCTGTGGATTTTAGTGTGCTTAACATTGGTGTTTATCAGTTTAACAGAAACAAAATTACTGACTTTAAATATGTGAGAAACTGTTACAATGTTTTACATAAAAATTGGTCTCCGGAAAAGTTATCTAAAATAAAAGTATTTGAAAATTCAGTACAACTTGTAATAATTTGCAGGAACAGTGTGTTATTGTCTACAAATGTTTTGACACAGCAAGCCTCTTCACTCAGCTATGAACGTCAATCATGACTACAACAGGGACAGAATGCAAACCCAGTAAACCGAAAACATTCATGACCTTGAGGGATGGTAAATGCTCTTAACTGCTACGACACCACTGCTTCTGACATTCATGTTATTTCTAAAATATATCATTACCTGAAACTGTATTAACTTGTAATAGTAAATTAGGCCTGTATCAAATACCGTACTGTGGGTTATACTATCCAGACTTTCTTAACAAAGTTAATTCTTTTCTTCTATGTTGCACACTTCTGAACATTAATATTGTCAGTTGGTGGCTTTTTGTAAGGCAACTTTCTCACATATGGTTATGAGGGCATAATTTTTTTTTTTTTTTACAATACTTGAAATTTGAAACACACTCATTTTTTTTTCATCCAACCAAGAAAATAATGCGCATAACGTTTCAACAGAAAGTGTCTGAAATATAGATATTATTTGATAACACAAAGATGGGAATATTTCTCACATAACTGCCTGTACTACAAAAGTACATACATATCACATGAACAGGGAAATAACTGCATCAGACAATCTTACGTTCTGTTGTCACACTTTGGATTTAATTAAATAAACCAGAAAAAAATGGACCAAATTTACACAATCAATTTAATGACGAGGAACAATACCATGCAGGATCTACGATTCATAACAGCCTTTAAAAAAGTATCATGGTTTACAACAGAAATATTGTTTTACGTGCAGTTATGGAATTTGACATTAACAGTTCAGAAAATAAATATTGTTTAAGGGTGAACCTATATAATAAGTTGTCATTATGTGAAGAACGCTATCAGTTTAATGCCCTAAAAATTAAAGTAAATTATTATTAAAAAATATGCCCATAAATAAATATCACAAAAAACAAGTCCACTTCTGCCAGTACTTTATTTTCATCGAGTTACAAGTTACGTGCAATAATTAAGTTAAGAAAAAATATCCATGAATTCATTGTACGTCTCTCTCTTTAGTTACCATACACCATCATGTACATGTTAGACCATTTAATGGAGCTGCATTAGACTGATATTGCTTGCGACTAAAGTAGTTTCATACACACAAACAGCAAGTCATATCAACAGCAAATGTAACCCTAACAAAAACTATACAACAATGTGGAATCCTAAAACACATTAACATAGTCAATACAGTAGGTTTACTAGCATGGAGGCTCTAATTTCCTTAGACGCAACAATATTTTACAGAAAAAGAAAAAAACCCATTGTTTGATTTTATGCAAAGAAAATTAACTAAATTAAGGTGAACGGCAAAACGAAATTTTAACAATTTTTTTAAAATGAGATTTACAGATATAACAATTCCCCTAACATATTATTCAAAAAAAGCATGCCAAGTAGATCCAGATTGTAAATCTGAAATAGAATTCAGTAAGCCATATTCACGCATGACTCAGTAACCTAATTATGTATTTGAAGTACGTTTATTGAATACGACAACAAAGGTATACTTTCATCCCTGCAAACCCATAAATGAGCATAAAAACGACAACTTATTCAACAATATGCATTCTTTCAAAAATAAAATATGTGATAGTCTCCCACAGGTTAAGACACGAACCACTAGGGCACAAACAGAAAAAACTGCAGCACAACATGTAACAGATAATTTTCAAATTTTTAATATCTATGTACAACTACTACGAGAAGAATTTTCAACACAAACGCAGACGCACTATCACCATTTTAGATGCTGTTAAACATGGCCTAATATTGAAATTGTACACCCTTCATTGCAATGTGTTGGTGTCCCAGGTTAAAAACTTGACACTTTCTCTGAGTTGGTGTAATTAGTGTCATTTCATTGTCCAACAATTACTTCATCACATTTCTGGACAACTGAAGTTATTCCTATCAGGTTAGGATTTGCTGTTATTTTATTTATTTAGCTTATGGCACATAACTAACACAACAATTAATTTGTCTGATGAGAGGGAAAAAAAATAAAGTAATAGCTCTGAATCAAGTTGACCAAGTCCTTGGATTGCATCTTGTGTAGTTATTACATTATACTGGATAATTGTCTCTGTAGGCACTCTTGTAAGTGATGTGATGCGTGGTCTGGAAGGCTCATGTTGCATTCCCCACTTGTGTAACGTAACACCACGTCTTCTGTTGCCAGTACAGATCCAGGTTCTGCGTGGAATGTTGAATCCATGAGGCAGAATGTTAGATTCAATCAATAAATACACTGTCGGATTTACTGTGGTATGTAGTGAGGAAATTGTATTTTTCTCAAGTAGGCCTACCTGAAACAATACTCAAAATAGTAAATCACAGGAAAACAAAAATAAGTTGTGTAATATTTAGTCTGTGTCATGTAACTTTTTCCATACTTTGACAGTGCGTGTGTAAATAGGCTTACAGAGACCGTGCTTTTCCAGGAAGCCAGGTAGGTTTAAAGCTCCAAACAATGGAACTGCCAGGCAAACTTCTCAGAACAGAAATGTCAAAATATGGAAAAGTTACAAGGGACATACTAAAAAACATTTAAAGGCAGATTCACAAACACCATTTCAGTAATCCTATGTATGAAATTCAAGAGGAGTCCTCGGCTGGCACGTGGATGGCGTTGCAGCATGTCACACACATTCTTTTCTATGTGAAACCGCTTAACTTATTCATATTATGTTCATCTACGAAAAGAACACACACAGAAAATATGATTCTATGTTTTCAAAAATTCAGCATGCTAGTTAGAAACGTGATTTTAGGGCCTCTCAAAATGGCTAAAAACTGGTGGTTTAGACTGCTGTATCTCCAAAAATATTACATGAAATCGTAAAGTGCAAAGCGAGTGGCATGCGTTGGTCTCTACTTCATACTATTAAAAAATAAAATGATGTGTGTCATTGCTTAAAGTCCCATAGAAAAAAGATTACAATGAAACCCTTGCACGCCAGTTTGGCATGCTGAGAATAAATGGGAATGCTTCTCGTCAAGCCTGGGGCACTGGCTCTTATCACTACGCCGTTCCCACGCTTCAAAGGTGGAAATCCAACACCGGCGAAAACTCCTTTTATGAGTAAAAACACTGACTATACATTCAGATATTCACATCCCCATGTAGCGTAGCGTGTGCATGTACATGAGAGAGTTGACCAACTTCTGCGACATATTTTGTGTTAAGTTATGAATCCAATTTTAATTGGTCATAAGAGCACAACACTCAATTCAATTTTAATTGTGTTTATTAAATCTCGTCTATTTTTGTCATAATTATGAATTACACTATTTGTTTCAACAAAAGCTATTATTAATGTGCCACTATTTAGTGCTAAAATGTTTCTATAGCAAAAACAACTTTTCTGCACATCCCTAGACTATATGTCATAAATACAAATATGTGAACCTCACACACACTCAAGTAGGTTAAGAGTGGTTGGGAATCCGCCTTAATCTTTGGAAGTACTGTAGTCTACCTAATATTATTTCTCAATTCTATAGTAATGAATTTACTTGTTGAGATTCACTGCATATTCTCTATTACTGCCTGTACAGTAAAATAGTGGCCAGGATAAACTACAACTTAAAACAACATGGTAAGGAACTGGAGTGAAACTCACTGAAGGGAAGGAGAAGAGTGGGATGGCTGGCCAGGATGTACAAGGCGGTGAATGAATGGGAGGATGAGGTGTGAGGTAAGTTATGCCACCAATTAACTACAGCAGAGTAGCCTATGGAGGAAGAAGGAATAGTAGTGAGAATATTCATACTCTGAAGAACAGAACAGGGTCAACACAGGTGCTTAGGAAGTTGGTAAGGGGGTGAAATTTACTTCTGGCTGGAAGAGTTGGTGAAGGCAAAGGACATTAGAATGTTTGGAAGGGGTTCGGTAAGTGTTTGAGGAAGCAGTTATAGCTTGCCATCCAGTGGGTGCACAATTGCAAGTGCATTACTGTCATTAGGATATTATTACTGAAAGCTAAAAACAAACTGCCTACACAAATTTACTACCAGAAGCTGTTAAGACAAGCAACTGTAAAGGGCATTCATTGAAGGGAAGGGTGAATCGAGCAATTTTATATTTAAACAAAGTAAGTAATAATCTTATAGACCCACTGAATAATAGGAAATAATTATCATTCAGATTTGGTAAATAATGTTTGACTGCACATGTATTCTAGAATTACAATGCCCTAGCCTGCGCTTGGATTTATTAACTTATGTGTGTTAAAATATTCTGTTTGTAATCTGATACAGAGATCAACATTTACAAAACCACATGACATGTCGATTATATCGTCTGTAATTAGGACTAAATGTACAGTTATATAATTGGCAACACCAGTATCACTAGACTTCTGTGACCTTTACTGGATGCAATGAAACTGCCTGATTAATTGAATGGGCTAAATACCAATCAAATTTGCCGAACCATGCACTGCCACACAACTAATTTCTGCCATGCAATTGTACTCAATCAATGTCTGCCTGCAAACTGATTCCCTCATCTATCTCCGAATACACACAATCATCCACATACAGATACAACATTACTAGGCCTACCTTACCACTCACTTCCACTCCCATGTCATTTGAATAAGACAGGTGACTGTTATAAATGTTACAGTATAAACAAAATCCATCACTGCATATTTATTAAATCGGAATTAAAATGTAATGTGTACTGATGATATCTAGCAGAACCAAACCAAAGTCGTCTATACCTACAAGACGACTATTTCGCTGTCATAAGCTCGTTTGTACAGTTACTTAGATACATTAACATCGTACAACAAAATGATCTTACCTTTTTCGTTTGTATTCTAGACAGTACGTTTATGAGGTGGTTTCGTAGTCGTTCTCTGCAATAAGAACCAGCATATGAGATAGCAGTATAAACATGTGTAATTGTTGTAAATGTATAAGTTTTCTATTTATTATGTAATCTTCATGACTTGTCCAACATATTTGTACTATTGTGTAATGAAAAGATCTTACGGATGCAATAAAACAAACAAACAAACAAGCAAGTTGATACTTTCTGTCCTACCAACGATGTACCCTATTTTCATCCTCTTGTAAGTTGTAATACTGAATGTGTGGAGTATCCGAATTTACTTCAATCATCTGTAACTATTTTAAACACACATAAATATTACCTACAAACTGTTCAAAGCAATTAACTTCGACTAAAACACAAACTTTCAACACAGCTACATGCGAAACCAATACATTTGATACAGTTGTTTACAATTCACTGTCTCCTGCCTACGTCATTTTTCGTAGATACCCGAACGACCCGAACACGTTTTTGCCGTTTTGAGACGACCTCTCCTTTATAGACCTTGGTCACTACCCTCATGGTGCTTAGGTATTTCTCCAACCACAAGGATTCCCTTACCTCCAAAACCACTTCCCCTACTTCCCCTACCTGGCTTCAGCCAATCACACCCTCATGGAACTTAGGTACTATTCATACCAAAAGGACTTCCCAGCCTATCACAACACAGAGCACACCCACTTGTGAACTCCCTCGGCCAATCAGGGGCCCAAGAGCATCTTCAGGGGGCGAAGCCTATGCTATTCAAATGTAAGTTGTGCGTGTTTTGCTCAGATTTGCCTCAGAACGCCCATGCGGTCCTGCCTTGGTCCCCGATTAATTATTCATTCATTGACTTATCTCTGACACAGTGATTCCACACGATTGGGTATGCAATTAGTTGCTTCTTGCCCTCAACGAGGTGTCAAATTAGTCAAGGGCCAGTAGCAGAGGTGACGCAATCTTAAAGTACATTGAATTCTAACCTGTGCCCAAATGAAAACACGAATTCTTTAGGTCTCTAAATAAAACTACCTGCTGTTTGCATCGGCGCAACACTGGTCAGTTGCAGAGCAAGTAAAACTGGTCTTCACTTGCACCAACAGTTATAGTTGAAACTGAATAGACTCCTACGATTTTTAGCTGAGCATTAGCTAACATAGCAGAAATAATTGTGCTGGAGTATTTGACAGCCGTGTAATTACAACAATTTTGTATCTACCACATGACCTCTTGCACTTCTGTGTGTGTGTTTAATTCCACTACAGCGCAAGCATATGCAACTCAGGAGCAAATGTTGCATTGCACCTATATGGTAAACCGGCCCTAATTTGTAATGCTAGGGCTTCAAACTTCTGCACCAGAAATATGTTAAACATTTTAATTGTGATACAATATATGTTACATTTGGCCAGTTATTGGCGAAACTACACATGCCTGCTCTCTGTCGGTAACCTGTGAACTCGATGTAGCTACAGATCCTTCCCAATTTTGTGAAGCCCGCAAAATGGTTTATCACGATATTAAGTTATATCACAATGTATGGTCACTTTACCCTATAAAGTGGTATTTAACCGCCCCCCCCCCTCCTCCGCACCCTGGAGTACGATACCCATACTCGGGTACCCTCGCCAAAAGTCATTTATTAATATATTTAATTAATTAATTTATCGTAAGGCTAATTTGCTTTCACTACTTCAACAGGATCTGTAGCGAGAGCTAATAAATGTAATAATGAAAACGATAGTGTCTAACCAACACTCTTACCGACTAGTACAAGGCAAAATTTTACGTCATTTAATACAATATTTCCATGTGTAGTGGTGCTGCCTACCTTGAAGCCCCGGCGAGAGAAAGGCTTAGAGATTACATTAAACTAGATGCAGCTTCGTAGCCTACCTGTCGAACTAACATATGCTCCCAGTGACTTTTTTTTTGTTCATCTTTAAACACCCTGAAAACTGTAAGCAAATAATTACTAATTTTTATTTTAAAAACAGTCTCAGAAACATCATTTAATTCTTATAGCAACAGTTTCTCAAACAATGGTAGCTGTCCGAAAGCAATATCGCGATAGCTGACAGAGCATCAAAGAGTGTAAGGTAAGGGGGATCGGTACCTGCCGTTTTTGATTAACGAAACATTTGCATTTAATTATGCCTACAAATTTTATGTAACGTTTTATGCTTTTACAAGGCAGAGGGAATAGTTTCTTACATTGTATATAGTTGGCATTGCTTAGCTACTATTGCTTATACTAAACCTGTGATCATTAGTAGGAAATTTTTTTTTTTTGCTCCGGAAGGTTACTAGTTAAAAACTAAGAAAGGTGGTGACGGTGTAACAATTTGGTAATGCTTAATTAAGTTATATCTGTGCAAAATCAGACGGGAAATTTGAATTGCATGGAATTTACTGCGAAAAATGAAGAATTCGAAGATGACAGGAACTTATCCCCCTTAACATAATATATATCCCTCTTCTTGGTTACGTCAGGGCAGCGACCTAGGGGACACGATATTTTTTTTTCTGTATGGGCTACCCTTCTATTAGGGTAAACTCTCTTTTCTCCTTCCCCACCTCCTTTTCCTTTAAGTCTGTTGATATGGCCTCGGTATTTTCGAGCCTGAACTTAAAGCCACGCGCAAATGCGTCGTCCAGGGCGTTGTTTGTCTCTGGGAACGTGTTGCAACTGTTTACGAAACAAAAGAGTGGCGTTAAAAAGAGAGCTCCAAGCAAAGGTTGTGTCCTTGCCCGACCACATTATCTTCTGCTTGAGTCGTTGCTGGGCTGCTCGACAAGTGATGCTGCAGATACTTAAGCCCCAAGAAAAAAAAAGTTGCACAATGTTCGCTATTGTTGAGAGTGTCACCAGGGATTACGTACTCCGCACGCAGGTGTTCAAGGAAAACAGTGATGTGACGTTTCTGGAATTTAAAAAAAAAAGTCAAATTTTTATTTTACTGTGCAGTACTTTCAATCTACAAACGAAGGGGGGGGGGGAATAGCAAATAAATGATAAATGCCAGCAGAACAGATGTACAATCTGTATGAATAATAGCAATTGCAAGGGAATTCTTGAAATTTAACCTATAATTCTTTTGCAATGATTCTGCATTTCAAATTAATGAAAGATTCCATTGTTATATATGTCAAGCCGTTTACCTATAGGCTAATATATCCTATGCTTTGTCGTAGAGAAAATTTCGATAGTACAATTTGAATAAATTTTATGGCTCAAAAACTGAAAATGCAATAAAATTGTCTAAGACCCCCCTTAAGGGCCGTGCCTACCTAAGAACCATAAAGAGACCAAGGATAGAGATTGATATATCAGGAAGGAATCAGTCGAGTTTCACGCTATCAGTTTCGAACAAAAGCCATTTTATGCACTGAGAAGATGGGAATATTTCTACAGGAATAAAAATGTTAGAATAAATAAGTAGGTGTTTTAGTGAGTCTTTTTTTTTTTCATGGATATACTTATTTGCTCATAGTTTTTAAAATCTTGGAGAAAAAATTCATGCTAAAATATTCTATAGTGATGTAGACCATGCTGAGATAAGAAAAACTTCCAGTGGTGTTAGATTCTACAGGTATGTAGCCTTACTTAATATAAAACGTAAATTCCTTTCTGTGCTCTTGCCAGTGAAAACCGAGGTTGGCGCAGTGGCTGGAACACTCGTTTCCCACCAGGTTGACACGGGTTCGATTCCCGGTGAGGTCGGTTCCTGGATTTTTCGCATGTGGGATTCGTGGCAGACGATGCCGCTGGCCGGCTGGTTTACTCGAAGATCTCCCGTTTCCCCCACTACTTCATTCCGGCATTGCTCCATAGTCACACACGTCACCCCTCCCCAGCTCCTAAGAGGTGTCTTCGCCGGTGTCGAATTTCCACCTTTGACGCGTGGGAACAGCGTAGCGATAAGAGCCAGTGTCCAACGCTTGACGAGAAGCATATCGCCTCTATTCGCAGCGCGCCAAACGGACGTGCAAGGATTTCCTTGTAGTCTTTTTCCTACGGGACTTTAAGCGGTGCCCACAACACTTTATTTTGAATAGTATGAAGTAAAAACCCGTGTATGCCTCTCGCTTTGCACTTTACGAATTCAGGTAATATTTTCGGAGTTATAGCAGTCTAGAAAACCCCGTTTTTAGCCAATTTGAGAGGCCCGGAAATCATGTTTCTAACAACCGTGTAGAATTTTTGAAAAACATAGAAGCATAGTTTTGAGTGTATGTTCTTTTCGTAGAAAAACATAATATGAATAAGTTAAGCGGTTTCGTGTAAAAAATAATACGCATGATACGCTGCAACGCCGTCCATGTGCCAGTCGAGGACTCCTCTTAAGAGTGCGTAGTAGATAAATAAATGCTGAAAACATCAATTGATTTCTACGCTTTTTTCGAAAACAATATGGATAAAATACTCTATGACAATCCTAGATAATGATATTTGCCGACTTTATGGGTAAATATTTATCCAGAATTACTCATTCGTTACGCGTGATTTCTTGCGCCGCAGTTAAATGCACGAGGTTCCAGAATCAGCGATTGTGCCTCAGAAGTTCGTTAACACTGGAAGCAATTATGTTTAAAACGTTGTCTTAAACTATTGTCTAGGATTGTTATTGTTTAATTTTCGTAAATTGGCTTCAAGAAACCTACAGTTATAGACTAATGCTTTTAGCATTGAACTACGTACTACGCCCTCTTAAGACCAAGCTGTCAGGTACTGACCAAAATCTCTTCAACCAAGTCAATCAGACTTGGCAGTGCACCGGGTGACGCGAGGCCAATGCTGTTTACGTGGTTCTCACTCGACACACTTTTACAGAAATAGTTTACAGTGTAGCCTGTTGAGCGACAAGTCCCGAGTCACGTAGGCAGACCCTCGTCTTCGTGTTTATCTGGGGACGCGCAAGGGATAGTCAGAATATCGGTCTGCAGCCGTCGACCGGATGAACTTTGACGCGCTGTAGTATCATCCTCGGAGGCTCTTCTGACTGACCTCTCTGCGACTATCGCGTGTTTAGTCTACCCTGTGGAATGGCTCGGTTTTTATACGAAGCTGTCGCTGCGACAAACCCGCCACTGACGCAGCAAGGGTCATCTCGGCATGTTGTATAACTGAACTCTTTGTGTGGTGGTAGCTGTTCCTAGGACGGCACACAGACGTCCTTGTATGTTGCACAAGACTGCATATGCCTCTTTGTTATCGATTACCAAAACAACCCTTTCTTTCTGTACTGTTAATAAAAATGAAAATGAAAATTCATTACGTGTTTCCGCCTTCGGACAGCGTCACATTGTGTACGAGAGAAGACCGGGGTGAAGGATGGGCCGGCTGCTCGATTAGTAAGACATGCCTTTCTCCCGTCCGGCCTGATGAATGGATGAGGCTAGGGTGAGATGAGCGTGGAGCAGCAGTGGAATGACAGAGACGGGAGGAACTGAGTTCCCTGAGATAACCTGCCCTCCAAGAGCAATGACCGCCAAGTTTGCTACATGCTAAAAATACGGGATCTAACCCGTATCGCCTGGTAGGCGACAGGTCTGACCCTTCGAATACCGCGGCCGCAATAATAATAACAATAATAAAAATAACCACTTCATTTATTATATTTAAAGTGTCATACAACAGCCAAACGGCCAATAATAGGATGACACTGATACAAAAAAGTAAAGACAAGTACAATACACTAACAAGACAGCATACAAAAATAAAGAAAAAGTGACAAAAACTATAAAAAAATATATAAAATACACCTATAGGATATTTGTACAATCACATAACAATATCAATTGTTGTTAAAGTCCAGTAACAAAATTTATTCCTTTCAAAAGGATCAGAATCACAAATTTTACTAAAATCCATATTGCATTTATTAAGTAAATCCTTATTTTTATACAATGCAAAGAAAATATAATTTCTGCTGACATATGGTTTGGCACCATTCATCCCATTTTATCTGTTATAATTTTACAATCAAAGTAATAATGGAAACGGTTTATAAAAAAGAAAGCATTGCTGACTATTCAACGAGTATATAAAGTGGCGCAATAATAGAAATAATAATAATAGTATGACTTTATTAAAGACACAGTTAAACCGTTGTCGCCTAGCCTTATATTGGACCATAACATTTCTATCTCAAATCTACAGTGATTTTGTAACATTTCACCTTAAATTTAGGCAAGTATTTAAAAAAATGAACTAGCGATGTACGACGAGAAACTGAAAGAATCATAATAATTTATGTCGACATTGAAACAAAATTAGAACAAAGACATTATTTTACAAACTAAACTAACAAAGTTCGATGAGAAGCTGTGAAATAGCAAGAACATTTGAGACAAATATCATGATGAATAAGACTAAAAATTAAGTTGTCCAAGATTTAGAGCACTGGACATTAGAAGCATAACAGACAAAATTTTCAAATACATACAACTTGAGGTACCTAAGGTCAGTGTGAAACTGAGAATAATATGACAATAAAAGTCGATATGTTCGACAAGTTAACATAGCGCATGAAAGAACAGCGATATAGCGTGTCACGTTTACGTTCTGTTTTACGCGAAAACATTAAATTTATTCCCGATATCTTCACTTCTTGAAACTATGTTCCTATTTTTTTAAAATACAGCACGTCTATTTAAATCATGTTTTGGTACCCTCGAAATTCCTAAAATTGGCTTCTTCTGAGTAATATGTACACATTGAGTAGTTTGGCTAATTTTTTAAGTGTTATATGTAATAGTTGAAGTTTTAAAATGTGATATAAAAATTAGAAACTGAATTACGGCCATCATCTGCAAACGTATTTTTTCAGCTTTCAAAACTGAATAAACTATAATTCTATTTTTAAATTTGAAAATTAAATTAATAATAATTTAATATCTGCAAGGCCCAATATTTACTTTGCTAGCGATAATAGAGCAAAGTGTTCATAAGTGGCCTCGGTGATGTTTAAAGAAGATTACCAAGTGAAATAGTGTGTTATTCTGGAGTAAGGCCATTTAACATTAAATATATCAATAAGCCTGAACGCTGAGATAAGTGTCCAAACTTTAAAACTGTACTTCTGACTTGTGGCCGTATTTCCTTGACAGTACGATATACATTGGAAGTTTGCATTATTATTATTATTATATTATTTTCAAATTAAAAATCCTGATGCTGTTTGGATAGAACTTACAATTAGTAAAAAAAATTATCATTGGTAATATATATTTTCCTCCTCAACTTGCTTTTCAGGAGTTTAAAAGATGTTTAGATACTCTCGAATCCAAACTCTCTTAACTATCCTCATCATGCTATCGTTGTTGGTGATTTCAATGTTCCAGGTATCGACTGGAAAAATCATCACGCCCAAAATATTAAATATTATTACAATAAACAAAAAGGACTAATACTGTTAGAAAGTATTAACTCACTTAATCTTACACAATTTAACTTTACTAAACCAGATAGGTCTCTCTTAGATCTAGTTTTCTCTAATAGTTATATTACTGAAGTTTCTCTGTCTCCTGATCCTTTGGTTAGTGAAGATGAATGTAATCCTGCAATTTTGTGCTCCTATCAGCTTGAAGTCTCAAAACTGATATGATTTAACACTAACGTTTTCTCTCGTGATTACGGCAACGGTGATTATCTCTCATTGTATTACGCCCTAAAAATATTTTATTGGGGTTCTATCTTTAATATGAATAATATTAACCATATGTTGAATAATTGGCTAATAACACTTTAAAAAATTATTGATACTTACATACCGTTAATCCTAATAGCTAATAGAAAATACCCTGTTTGGTTTTCCTCTGCTCTTATTAAGCTTATAAAGAAAAAATATAATCTTTACAGAAAGTATAAAAATCAAAAGAATGAACAAAATTATTCAAAATTCTCTGCGCAGCACAAATTGGTGAAGAACAAAATTAGAGCTGATAAAAGGATTTGGCTTCTTGAAATAAATAACAATATTAAACGTAATCCTAAACAATTTTGGAAGTATGTAAAACTGATGAAAGATGGTCACCACCCTAATTTAACCATTCTCAATAACGGTAATTTAATACAAGATCCAAGTGAAGTAGCTAACCTGTTTGATCATAATTTTGCTGAGATCTATGAAAAACCTTCTAAAACTTCCAATACACATTTCACCTCTGATTCTTATTCTCACTTATCTATCCGTACAGTCAACAATAGTATAGTACTTTGGTCTATCAAAAATCTTAAATCTAGTAAATCTTCAGGATTTTATGGTATCCCTAACTTTATAATTAAAGCTCGTGCTAAAATCTTTGCCTCCATATTAGCTAAGGTCATTAATAAAAGTTTATCTTGTGGTATTATTCCAAATATGTAGAAACAGGTAAACGTAATTCCTGTTTTTAAAAAAGGTGATAAACATAGTCTTAATAACTTAATAACACAGGCTTATTTCTCTCCTTTGTACACGTTCTAAAGTTGTGAAAAAATAATACACAGACTTATTAATTTTCATTATAAGAATATAATATCCAATTGTTAACATGGTTTTCAGTATTACAGAAATACTACAACTAATTTATTTGTATATATGTATATATATATATATATATATATATATATATATATATATATATATATATATATATATATATATGGCGCTGCCATATCGAGAGGTCAATATGATGCTATATATATTTTGATCTAAAAAAAGCATTTGATACTTGTCAGCATCCCATCATTCTGTATAAACTTAGGAACTTAGGTCTTGACTGTGCCTATATCAAATGGATTCAGAACTATTTAATGGACAGAACATTTACTGTCAAAGTTAAGAATGTCTTTTCCACTTCCTATCTTGCATCCTCTGGTGTTCCTCAAGGTGGCACATTGTCCTTTCTTTTATTTAATCTGTTTATTAACGATATTGTGCAACAATTAAAATTTGCTAATTGCTTACTGTATGCTGATGACCTGAAAATATTTGCTAAAATTGGTAACATATCTGATTGCATTGAACGTCAAGCTGATATTGACTTAGTCGTAAGTGGTGTAATAATAATATTATGGATCTGAATTATGATAAAACTATCTATATCACATTTACGCGTAAAACTAATCCAATAAAGTTTGACTATTTGGTAAATAATTGCAAAATTATACGTAACGATAGTGTACATAATCTTAAAATTGTATTAGATAGTAAACTCTATTTTCATTCACATGTTGACAATTTCATCTCCAATGGCCTTCGTACTTTAGGGTTAGTAAAATTCCTGACCAATACTGCTTTTTCATTTGATTCCTTAATCAGCCTTTATAAAGCTTTGTTTAGGTCCAAGTTAGAATACTGCTCTGTTATTTGGAATAGTATTAGGCCTACTATCACGGACTCGAATCGTATTGAGTCAGTCCAATACAAATTATTTAAAACTATTTACATGGGATTCTCTCAACAGCTAATACCTTTTAATTATGTGAGACATTCTTAATTATTTTAAGACTACCACTTTACATGCTCTTAGGATAGTTAATCATGCTCTATTTTTATCAACTCTTTTCTCTATTACTATGATTGTCAAACTATTATAAACAAAACAGGATTAAAAGTGCCAAACCACATTAGTAGAAACTTTAATATTTTTTACATTATCTAAAAATAAAAATTTAGTTAACAGATGTATACTCCATTTTAATGATAATCGTAAATTTGATCCTTTTAAGGGTAGAAAAATGGTATTCTGTGACTTTAACTAAGGTTGATATGGTGTATCTCATTCTGTCTGTTTTCTCTTTCAAATGTCTTGTTGCATGATGTCCTGTCAGTGTGTTGTACCTGTCTAGTCCATTGGTTTTGTATGTCCGTAGTTGTATGTCCTTTGTTAATTGTATATTCAGTGCTTCTGTATTTGTTTCTATTTCTGTTTAGTGTCATTCCGTTATTGGTTGCAAGACTGTTGGATGGCACTGTAAACCTAATAAATAAATTAATCACTTAAACTATATTTATTAATATTATTATTGTTTCTTACCGAATATTTACAAAGGATATTTAAGTATAAGACTTTTTTTTTTCAAAAATTAGCTCTAAACACCAGTCTAATAAAAATTAATATATTTCTAAGACAGTTGCGTCACGTCATTTAACAATGTAATAGTTAAAATACGCCACTAATTCACGATATTTATATTTTATTTTTTGGAAATATTTTATAATTAGACGGGAATATCTTCCTTAGTTTGCATTTACGGAAATAATTTCAGTCAGAAAAACTTGCTTGTATTCATACGTATTTTGCAAGTGCAATTTTTTTGTGAATGTACGCATATAAAACAATTTCCACTTTTTTTTTCAAGTAGGTATGTTTTCAACCAGTTCTGTCCCTGTTTACAACAGTAAGGTGGAAAGTTTCTCCTCTGTATACAATTTTATTCTATACATTGAATATGGGACTGGACGGATAAACCAAATTTTCAAAAATTTCAAGGAAAACATCCTGCTTCAAAACTGTTCGAAATGCCCTAACAGACCGTGTGTCATTTGTGAGACATTTTTTTTTTTTGTTGCCGAGTCTTTCCGTAACGTTCAATGATAAAATTTTCCAATCGTACGCTTGTGATAACGGTTACACGTAATGTATGTAAGCTAGAATAACACGTGAGACAATGAGCTGTGTGTTAGTTTATTGCATTTGTTAGTTGTTCGGTAATTTTATGAAAGTGTTTTATAAGTTCTGCTTGTCACAGCTTTGTGTGTGAGTTGGATCACAATTTATAAGATAAAAAAGTAGAATGTGTCTATACTGAGACGAAAATTGCTGTTACCATAAACTTAGGTTCTGAAGAAATATGAGACACTTCAGTTACGTCGTACAATTCAAGCCTTCGGCATTTATTCCGAGATTTGATAGACTACTTTGGTTGTGTAATAAAGTTTCGATCATTATTTAAATTTCTAAGTCAGTTGAAAGTATTTTGATTAAATTTATATGTATTATGTAAAGAATCGTAAGTATAATTATTATACTGGTTTGCTCAACGCTAAAGTTTATATGTTAAGGTGAATCCTTCGTCCACCCAGCCTTCAGTAATAGATTATTTCTCGGCATACTGTCTTATTAGTAACTTGTTTGCATGACCGCCTCTTCTCGATTGTCACTTTTCGTCGAACGTGACTAAACTGCCGTAGGCATCATTTCCTGATGAATGAGGCAAACGAATGTTTATTTTACTTTTCCTTTAATTTGCTCTCAAGTGAAATTCTTTTCCTTGTATGGTTTCCTGCTCCAAATTTTTTTGGCTTTTCTAGGATTTCATTAGCTTATTTTATTGTATGTTATTTCCTCTCTCGATGAATCACTACCAAAGTATCATACGTTTTCCGCACTTTTTTCCCTGTATCTACGACGTTATAGAGGTTAGACCACTCGCTTCTAAAGATGGAGATCCAGGTTCAGTTCACAATGGAGTCTCTCCCAATTTCCGCTTGTTGGAAACGTGACGGTCGTTGCAGTTACCCGACAGGTTTTCTCGGGGTAATCCCGTTCCCTTGTCATTGAGTTCTGCCGCCTCTCCGTACTAGTCTTATATCATCCTCGCCGCGAGGGTACTATAAGACTTGTACGGAGAGATCTCGCCAGAAGTCCATGGGTCATGCAATTTTATTAGCTGGAGGCATATTTAAATAGGAAAAAAAAACGGAACTATATACATTAATTCGCTGTTAACCATACAAGCTATAAGATGACTATCGTTAATGTTAAATTATATGCAGTAACGGCTAGTGATTTTTTTCAAAGATTAAAATTTTAGTGCTCACTTTATCCTAAACTAACTATTTGGAGACACACGTTAAATTATATTAGGCGTGACTCAGTATCGGCTGAACCTATATATATGCCACCACTGACTTTTATTGCTCATTAGTGAGGCCCGCATTGCTATAGATACTTTAAGGTTGGTATCCTTGACAAGAATGAACACGTAAGAATTTTCATACCAAAAGAAAAGTTTTATAAACTTAATTTCACTATTTTTTCTTGAAATTTTAATCCTGTAGCAATATTCTCCCGCTTCTCAATGTAGAAAACTGTTCTTGTCCGAAAGCTAAAAAGGCTAAGAGCGATCTTATCTCCGAGTTTAAGTACGAATTGGAAAATTCCGTTACGAGACATTTTAAACACAAGAAGGAGAAGCAGCATTCCGTTATCTTTATTATTGAGCCATAAAATTTGAGGGTCACAGCTGAACGTCTGATAAAAGCGAGCCGGCAACGGAAAAATTACACGTGTATTTTGCGCCTCGCACGTTAAAGGCTATATATAGTATACTTGACACGTGTGCATGAATCACTTTTACCAACCCAGTTACTTTAAAACCTCGGGCACGGCAAATATCTCCAGTGAGTACAGAATAATAAAGGCATGTTTCAGGGGCGTGTTCCTCAGAAAATCGCGAATATACTGTAAAATATAAAAATGAACTTTGCAGCTCCATTTGCGAGTTTCGAGGACAAATGTGCAGGGAACAAAGACAGATGCAGTGGAGAAAACTAGTCCATTGTTGTTATGACAGGAAAGTTGGCAAAGTGTCCTATCAACGTGAGAGGGGTTTAACAACGAGGTATTAAGAGCCAATCACCCACCTTGGTGTTGAATGATTGGTTTTCCTTGCTTATTTTTTTATTCATGACCGAAAATCCCAAAAATACCACAATGGCAACATAGATATCGATTTTACCGTTCAGTAGACGTAATTAGTGAACTAGAAGCTAATAATTATGTATATTTTTTTAATAAAAATTAACAAAAAATATTATTAAAAAAGATATAGGTATTAGGGAAAATTCCATTTTTCTATCATATTTTTATTTAAAAGTGCATTTAATTTCATGAACAACGGTACCATACTTTCTTTCTTTACGTCTGTGTAACTCCAGAAAAACTTAAATAAAATGAGCTGTCTGTTTTGAGCGGTAAAAACGTGAACCGCCATGTTGACGTCCCTGTGACGTCACGATACTGTACATTTAAATGTGCGTAACATCCAAAGGACAGCAACATACGTTCAAGTCGTAAAATTGTGTTAAATAAAATAGTTTACGCGGTAAAGTCCAGTAAGGCTTGAACTCCGAAGAGTATACATGTGGATAGTAGTTCGTTTGCACAGCAATAAAATACAATTTACTCGGAATAAAGTATTAACTTGAGCGCCGTCTGATAAATCAAGGCGTACTGCATGGTTTGAGCTTCAAGAAGAGATTTAATAGTCTGCTATTAACGACAAAAATACA
Source organism: Medauroidea extradentata (assembly GCA_003012365.1). NCBI lineage: Eukaryota > Metazoa > Arthropoda > Insecta > Phasmatodea > Phasmatidae > Medauroidea > Medauroidea extradentata. Next base: position 57,957 of record PNEQ01108789.1, read on the forward strand.
GTATACGTATGTAATGCTGTATTGTATACAACATGACACGGTTAGCGTAAAACAAATAAGTTCTTTAATGTTAAAAATTGCAGTTAATAGCTTGCAGTTCGAGACGAAATGACTGCAGCTGTAGTGTTTTGGCTGTTCCACTGGCTGCGGCAACATCATTAACCAATAAGAGTTCAAGGCACCCGTGTTTGGCCGATGATTCGAGGGGTGGGCAGGGTCTTGCGAAACTTACCTCGAGATTGCAGCACAGCTGTCTCAATGCCGTTCACGAGAAACGTAAAAATTACTGAGAGAAAAAATTTACTTGTAATAAAATAATTGATCTGCCATATTATTTTACCGACTCGCGCAACCTGAGTGACCGATCATAGTCTGTGCCAGGTTTGGTTAAACGCATTACAAATATTAGCTCGATAAGTTCACCGTTTGTACGCATGTGAACTTCGTTCGTCTGTCTTTTCAAACCATAACTTAGGATTATATACCGTATCTGAAACAGTAAAATGAATTCGTAGCATGTTATTATCTCTCTGGAATTTAAATTAAATTTACACAAACACAAAGCTATAACTAAAACGTCTCAATGTATGAGTGAGAGTTAGGCCTACTAATACATTGTCTTCACTCCTTTAAATTAGACTCAAGTGAAATAAATCTTCGTTGTTGACTACCAAATATACAACTATGCATGCCCAAACAACGAGTGAATTCCCCGAATTAACTTTTACGTAACCGGGTTCGCTAAATTAGATTAGTTTTTTAAGTTGTTGAAAATTTCCGATACACACAATAGTGCCTGGCGTGCGGTGGCTAACCAAAACAAGTAAGACTACTTCATAAATGTGTTAGCAATTAAGAACGCGTTTTCAGTGTTTGTGGCGGTGTTTGAAAATATGGCATTTTTAAAGCTGAATAATTTGAAAATTACAATGTTCACGGAACTATTGCTTTGCCTGGCTGCATTTAGTCTTGAAATAATTAGGAAGAATCAGGTAAATATTAAAAACTTTTTCTAGGAGTTTCCCCTGTTACGAGTTCCTAGTTCACTTTTTATACGTCTACTGAAAGGTAAGATTAACATATATGTTTCCACTGTGCTACTTTTGGAATTTTCGGTCTTGAAACCAAAATAGGCAAGGAAAACCAATAAACGAACATGTAAGAGGTAGGCTGACACTTACGAGCAGTTGAGGGTTATGTATGGTGAGGGAACATTACAACAGCCATACACGAGCCACTGAGATGGGATTCTAACCCAGGACCTCTCGAACTGTAGATAAGCACCTAACCGACTACGATACGGAGGCCGGTAAAGTTCACGGAAAAATTATTTTGTGGTCACCACAAAAACAATTTGTTGATTCCTCTAAAATATTGTAGCTACCAACAAAATTATTTTGTGGTAACCACAAAAACAATTTGTTGATTCCTCTAAAATATTGTAGCTACCAACAAAATTATTTTGTGGTCACCACAAAAACAATTTGTTGATTCCTCTAAAATATTGTAGCTACCAACAAAATTATTTTGTGGTCACCACAAAAACAATTTGTTAATTCCTCTAAAATATTGTAGCTACCAACAAAATTATTTTGTGTCAGCTAAATGTATTTTGTGAGTTTTTACAGTGCAAAATTTATTTTGTGGTCACCACAAATACAGTTTGTTGACTTCTCTAAAATATTGTGGCTACCAACAAAGTTATTTTGTGGTCACCACAAATACAGTTTGTTGACTTCTCTAAAATATTGTGGCTACCAACAAAATTATTTTGTGGTCACCACAAATACAGTTTGTTGAATTCTCTAAAATATTGTGGCTACCAACAAAATTATTTTGTGGTCACCACAAAAATAATTTGTTGATTCCTCTAAAATATTGTAGCTACCAACAAAATTATTTTGTGGTAACCACAAAAACAATTTGTTGATTCCTCTAAAATATTGTAGCTACCAACAAAATTATTTTGTGGTCACCACAAAAACAATTTGTTAATTCCTCTAAAATATTGTAGCTACCAACAAAATTATTTTGTGGTCACCACAAAAACAATTTGTTGATTCCTCTAAAATATTGTAGCTACCATCAAAATTATTTTGTGTCAGCTAAATGTATTTTGTGAGTTTTTACAGTGCAAAATTTATTTTGTGGTCACCACAAATACAGTTTGTTGACTTCTCTAAAATATTGTGGCTACCAACAAAATTATTTTGTGGCAGCTGCGATGTATTTCTGGGTGTTTACTGTGCAGTATTTATTTTGTGGTCACCACAAAAACAATTTGTTGACTCCTCTAAAATATTGTGGCTACCAACAAAATTATTTTGTGGCAGCTACAATGTATTTTGTGGGTGTTTACAGTGCAAAATTTATTTTGTGGTCACTACAAAACATTTTGTTGACTCCACTAAAATATTGTGGTTACCAGCAAAATTATTTTGTGGTTGCTACAAAATAATTTTGCAGAAGTTAATTCTACTATCTACTGGTTAGAAATAAAATGTGTTTTCTTGCGGGACAGTTTGGTGCAAGGAAAATATCTGCCGCTAGTTTCGCTGCTATAGCTAAGGGTCCAGAAAAATAGAAAACTGTAGTAACATGAAATTTTAATAGGCTTGGAAATTACAGAAGGGCATTAAACTAAATCTTTAAGTGAAAATAAACCAATTTCGCGTTTTGAATTATCAACTTTATTTAACTTAAAATTCAGGGAAGCTGTGTGATTGGTCATCTTGCATCCATTACCGATACTAGCGCTCAAGCGGCAGAAACGTTTCCTATGCCAAACTTTTAACATTGATTTTTTTAACCTGTAGTAGAAATAACCTTAGTCTTACCTAGTATGGAGTGACTTATCGTCCTCAAGTACGTCATTCCAACTACGGAAGTTCCTGTATAATAACTTCCGCACGTCTTGTGGAAAGCTGGCGAAAACAATTACTTATAAGAAGACAGTATTTTATTTTCCTATCCGTTCCAAAGGACTTAGTTATTTGGTGAGTGAAGTAGAATTTATCACGGACTCGAAGCCAGAACGTCGCTGACTCCAAGTGTCCTTTTGTTACCTAGGTCGTGGGAAGTCGCGTGATAAGCGTGGGAAGTCACGTAAGAAGCATGGGAAGTCGCGTAAGAAGTGTGGGAAGTCGCGTAAGAAGCGTGGGAAGTCGCGTAAGAAGCATATAATGAGTGCGGGTAGAATGTGCGTATTACAGATGCGCAGTGAGTTCTATCGCTACCAGGAGTGTGAAACGTCCTGGATACAGGACAGTCAGTGTTTACATTAAGTGCTGGATGAAAAAGACGTAATGATGTAGTAAGGCTTTGCTGAAAATGTATCAGTGTACAGAATAATGAAATAATATAAAGAGAAAGGACATATGAGGAACTATGTTTCAAAACCAGACTTTTCCACGTTACGTATCTTATAATAGTTAATGTCTTTTTAAACACAATATAAATCTAGTTTATTGGAACTAAGTTTATATTCTTGTTGTAGGTCACCTTGTCTGTTAGGAAGGGCGTTCAGTTCATTTTATGTTTTTGGACACGTCTTGTTTTGAATGTAGGCTCCTCATGTGTAACATTAAGGGAGAGAGAGAGGCAGAAAAAGACAGACATTGAGATATAGAGAGAAAGAGAGAGAGAAAGAAAGAGAGGGTGATAGATGCTACTCGCCCAAACCGTTGTTTGGAACACATTTCAGGAGATGTTCGTGGTCATTTGTGAGCCGAAGTAGACGTGAACCACCACCGAGCCACGTCTCTGGCTTGTGCAGTTTTGCCATAAAGTGAAAATAGAAATCATTTTTCAAGACGATAAAATAACGGATCCCTTCCATAATGCACTTTGTTAACAGCTAAGGAAAAAAAAATTTATTGTGTTTCTCGGAACATCTATACAAGATATTTTGTGTATGGAGATAAAAAAATCACAGTAGGGATATAGCCACATAAACGATAGTTATGTTCCACTGTACCACGAACTTTGATTTTGGTATGTCGACATATTTGAGGCCGACAAGTAGTTGTAAAATAATTCTACTGAAAATATTATATTGTGTTGGGACTTCTTCAGCTACATCTGTTGACAGTGTTGTCAGATAGTTAATCTAGGGTATGCTTCATTACATCCTACTGCACAGCAGAAAATCATTATTCTAGTCCTTCTCCCGTTAAGACCATGCTCTCCAGTTTCTACCGTTTTGCGATAATGTTTTCGGGCCTAAAAGACAGCATATATCAAAAATATGTTGGGCACTTTTGCTTAAAATGGTTTTTGGTGGAATACCTAATTTACAAGATGAGAAACTATACGGTTTTTATTAATAAGTCACGCAACAGCTGATTCATTAGTTACATAATAAGCTGAAAACATAGTATTTAAAAAAAATTAGTCAGTGTGGTGAAAACCATTTCAAACAAAATTTTGAAAACCGATTCGGATATGTGCTCTCGTTTAGACTTAAAATGATAATCTCAGAAATATTATAAACAGGACGGCATAACCTTCAGGGCGTTCCAGAAAGAAAAATCATAATTTTATATTTGTATGAAAAAAGTGTTGTTAGTTTTGTATACGTATTCTTTTCCTCTAACAAACAAAATATCTCTGCCATTTTTTCCTATAATGGAATTTCTAAGTCAAAATGTAGATGTTTTAGTTCATACATCCCTGAAAACCAATCAACATAATGGAACGAAATAATTCACAGTCAAAGTACATGCCACTGGCTAGGGCTTTAAGTGCATAAAAATCATTACAAAATATTTTTGTATTAAAAAAATTCTGAAAGTATTAAAAAATTTCTTAATTTTAGAATTTTTTTAACAGAGAAAACATTTTTGAACGGGTTTTTATTTGCGTAAAGCCTTAGCCCGTAGCATGTACTTTCACTGTGATTATTTCGTTCCATTATGTTGATTGGTTTCCGAGGGCGTATGAATTAAAAACATGCTAATTTTCACTTTGAAGTGCCATTATGGGTAAACTGGTTGAGCTAAATTTTTTTGTAAGAGGATAATGTGCTCCCAATTAACGTCTACATTACTATAACACTACCTCATAATAATACAAAAATTATGATTTTTTCCATTTGGAATGCCCTTAAGTGCACTGGCTACCTTGGAGCCCTGATGAAAGCAACGCAAGGTATTTACCTGTTAAATTATAGTATGTGTAGCTCAATCACATTTCACGATATCACTTTGGGATGAGTACAACTTTCTGCAGTAAGAGAGGGAAATATTGCTACAGGAATAAAAAAATTGAAAAAAAAAAATATTGATGGGTGTTTTCAAGTTTTTGATATACATGACAATACTTACTAGTTCAAAGTTTTGAAGACATTACAAAAAAAACAGCTTAAAAGATTCTGTAACAATGTGGTGCGCACCAAGATGAACAAAAAAAAACTAGTTGACCACATTTAAGTAGGTTCAACAGGTGATTAACACCACCGAATATAATTTAACATGTAAATCACCCTGAGGTAGGCAACACCCTTAATTCAAGTTTAGTGTGTGCGTTTCAAAATTAAAATATATAGACCGGTGCGACTGTAAAACGCTGGACTTGCATTCGGAGGGATCCAGGTTCGATTCTCGGTTCATACATAATATATATAATTTTTTACAAATTTTCTCAATTGAAAATTGCACGGGACAGCAATGGCACTTAAAGTGGCGGTTCACCCCAATGTTTTTATTGTTTTAATAATTTTTATTTTGGTGCGAGATATGGTTTGTTATTTAGATATACACTACGACTATTTTTCTGTACTAGAATTTATTTAGCTTTCATACATTTTGTATTATGGCACGTGAAAGTCCAAATGTGCATAAAACGGTTTTTTGCTAGGAAAAAAAACTGACTTGGTGAAATGAAATAATTCCGCATTAAGAACAGTGTCACGGACTACGTGAAGACCTGCATAAAAACCGCATTGAATATTACTTCGTACTTTAAAAAATTGAGAAAATGTTCAGTTTTCAATTGAGAAAATTTTTAAAAAATTATATGCATCATGTATATAATTATATAGGTCTTGACGTGGCCGGTGATACTGTTCTTCACTATCAATTATTTCATTTCTGTAAGTCTGTTGTTTTTCCTCTCTAGCATAGAACTTTTTTATGCAAATTTAGACTTTCACATGGTATAACACAAAAAGTATGAAAGCTGAAAAAGTTTCATTGCAGTAAAAAAAAAATAGTCGCAATGTATGTATAAATAACAAGCCATATCTTGCAGAAATATAAAAATTACTAAATCAATAAAAAATATTATAATCCTGTGCATTGAAACGTCTTAAACAAAAATAAGAACTGAAGAGCATCTCCTCTGCATGTATAAATAATTTGAAATTAAAATTGCCACGCCAGTAACTCAGTCCCGTCAAGCATAGACGACTCCTTCTGTCAGAGTATCCATGAGTAAAATAAATGTAGGCTAATACGTTTGTTATGTAAGTGAAAGGCTGAAGTGTGGGTTTTAGTGTAAGATTGATTAAACTTTACATGTCACTTAACTTATGTAGATGCGCTTTCTCGACGTTCAATCTTCCTGCAACGCTTGATGACGAAGAAAAGAAAATAATTTTAAACAATTACTATTTCTTTTAATCCAGCCAAGACAACAACGAGGTTAATCCAATTACTCCATTCCAAAACATATTTTTCTTCCATTCTCTATTAACCCTCGGCATAGACAAAGCTGCCAGACATAGATAAAACAAAATTTAGAAAGATACATAACCATGAGATATAAACAAAACATTATCGCCTTACATAAATAAAATAATACATTGACTATCAAAGGGCAAACCTTATTTGTCACAGCATCTAATGCATTGTAGCATGTTGCAGCGAGTTACGACAATTCTTTTATTTAATGCAACTATTTAACGCGCATTATATTTGTGCATCTACTAAAATAAATCACACTTTAAACTATGACGCTATAATTTAACAAATTCGGCACGTTTATTAGAAACATAATTTCAGGGCCCCTCAAAATTGCCAAAAATGACTTTTACAGACTGATGTGTCTGGAAAAATAACTACCGGATTCGAAACATACAACTACAGAAACGAGCGTTAGAGCTTGACGTGTAATGCCCAGAAATAAAATAATTGGACCACCGTTTAAATTCACATAGGAAAAAGGTTTGTAGTAAAGCAGAGCACCCCAGCTGAGTGGCTTGCGCGGAAAGGCGATAATGTATTTACAAATGCCTGTTAGCTGCACCTTCTCCATTGTTTTACTGCCTCATGCACACAAACACAGCTTATCTAGGGAGGGTCCTTAAGGATGTTCAAGTGTATTAAAATTAATAATTTTATACTTTTATGAAATAGTATTAGTTTTGTTGACGGTACTTATGAGTAATTCCCTGTTACAAAACAATTTTAGTTCATATAGATATTCTTAACGATTCGTCAAAGTCAAAACTTGCATGTTACGCTGCCACACAAATAGTGAAAACCAACTGACTTACTCAAATAAAATAATTCACTGTTAACTTACACTATAAGATACGAAATAAAACGTTTAGAAACCCACAACGTACTGTTTCGAGTAAAAAAAAATATGTGCAAAATTACAGGAATGAAGTTGCAAGTTCAGCAATTTTTTAAATACAAAAATAGTTAACTGGGAGGTTTTTTAATTTTTTTGTTACATAGCTCGTGGCATGTTATTTCACTGCGAATTTCTAAATTTCAGTTAACTCTGAAGTTATGCAGAAACGGAACAAATTCAGAGTTAACTGAAACTTAGATATTCAAGGTCAAAGTCTAGTGTGTATGCCTAAACCTTGGATAAACCGCTTTTCTGGGCTCTTATTTTTCTTCAAATATTATGATTTAAAACTTGTTGTTTTTCTAGGTTATACTTCCGACTTTCTTCTACGTGGTTTGATCATATAAAAATAAAAATACGTCGTAGGTTCGTTCCTTTTTGCATTAACTACATTCGGGGTACGTCATTTAAGTGGGGAAGGAGAACAAATGCCCCCCCCCCTTGGATTTAGAATTTTAAGTGTATAAAATTTATTTTTGAAATTTTGTTATTTAAATAATACTGAGTTAAGTACATAAAACTGAAGTTTTATTAATAACGTTTCTAATTTATACATGGTTAATTAATAAAAATATGCAACAAGGTCACTGTTGCTGAAAAAAATCTTGCCCCCCCCCCCCCCTCCCCCGAAAAACCTGAAATGACGCCCCTGACTACGTCCGATAGTGGTGCATCCGGCAACATTAGTGGTGCATCCGGCAACATTTGCCTGCTCATCTGGCAACACTGCTGTCAGGTGGGGTTCTCGGACGACGTGACGTCGTCAGCGCTACGCTGGCTGGGGTAGCGCAGTTCACGGGAAGCTACTCTATGACGTGAGCAGGGTCGTTTTGACGAGGTGCGCGCGTCCCGTGAAGGTTCGGGAACACGCCCCATCAAATTACCGCGCCGCGCCGGAGGAAATGCCGCGCCAGCTGGCCGCTTTCCCGCCGTTTTCCGGGAACGCACGAGGAAACCCAAGACACGCTCGCACTTTTTCCCTCCTCTGGTCCAGAATGTTCCCGCTGTCGATTCACGCGTGCCGCGTAGCACGTATTCTCTCGCCGCGGACCGCACGTTGCATCATCCCGACAAAGGTCGTTATCAGTTCTTGGATTTAACGCGTTGGTTCCCCCGTAATCTTAATGTTATAATAATTGTTATATTGTGCAAGATATGTTTTTTGTTGTATAGACATGGGGTCGATTGCACAGTCATACTGAGTAAACTCTAAGGCATCTCTGAATGAACTGTGAGAAATTTTCATTGCAGAGACGAAAAGTGAGTGAAATAGAAGGAAAGAAATGAAGCTTTCTTGAGGTGTCGTCAGACCTTCCTGAAAATATTCTCAAATCAATCATGGCGGCCGAAAAAAAGAAGTTAAAATGCCGCATTGGGGAGAATTATTGTCATATTTTGAATTTATTGGAAATATCCTAGAGGAGGAACGCAACCATGGTGCAAGAGCAATGACAAGGGGGGGGGGGGGGTTCCGGATTCGAACCCCCCCCCCCCAAATATGAAGGACAAAAATTAAACCATGCAATTTAGAATTTATCTATCAATGTTACACGTATGTATCACATATTCTCTAGATTAATACAAGTAAACTAGTATATCTGTTCGGGAGTATTCAGAGAACCCATTATTAATATTCTTCACTCAGACATTTTTCATCTTTAAAAAAAATTATTATCACTATAACTGGTATATTCAATTTTTCGATTCTAAAACTGCTTAAATAACACCATTTTGCACCTTGAAACCCAAATTTTTTTCGGGGGAGGATTCCCTGACGCCCAACTTTGACTGTGGGGATCGGTGTTACTATACAAAAGATCCTATTTTAATCCTCCTCCCCCCCTTAAAAAATCTTGGTTACGCCACTGCCATGGTGTAAATGAAAGACTGCACTGGCATCTACAACATAATTTATGTTCGTTCCACTTTTTTTTACATAAACGTGGTGTCGTATTTTTTAATGTCACATTTGTTTCCAAACAAAAGGTTACGATACCATTTTATAAACAAAATTAACGACGTATTTTTTATCATTTTTATTTTGCATTTTTTCTGCTTTACAGCATACAAAACACTAAATATAAATTATCAAATCGCCGTAATGTAAGTTTTTTGCGTTATAAATGTAAAATAATGTACATTTTAGCTATAGTCTAAGCATGAAGATAAATTATTTTCTTGCGTATATTGTGGTAACAATTCACATCAACTAAGACACAATACTCTGGCTGTGAAATGCAAACGAAAAATTCTCAGATTTTACTTAAGTCCCCCTTAGTTTCACCTTCACCTCAAGATTTTCCTCACTTGACTTTGCAATCGACCCATAGGCATACACTATATTTATTTTTTGTGTAATGATAAATTTTTAGCTTTCATTGTATATAGGCATGTCGAATTTGCATAAATCGGTTTTACACTAGAAAATAATACCAACTGACTTGCCGAAATGAAATAATTCACACTAAAGAACAGTGTCACAGGTTATACCACAAGACAGGTATAAAAACCGCATATAAGTTTTTTCCGTAGTTTTAAAAATTTTTTCTGATTTTAAAATGAAAACTTGCCAATTTCCGGCTATAGTAATACATTTCGAAAAAAAATAAAAAATAAAAAAATATGTATTGATGGAGCCCTTGAATCTTTTTGTCAGTGTGAATTATTTCGCTTTGATAAATCAGTTGGTTTTTCTTTCTAGCATAAAATAGTTTTCTGCAATTTTAGACTTTTTACAAAATTAGCATTAGAAGTAATACGTACCCAAAACAAGCGTGAAATAAATAATTTTTGCTTCCGAAAATCCTTTGAGAGGTGCGTTCCTATTTAGTTTCACATGCACGTTTATCTGCTAGAGTTCCATTGTTAGGTGTAATCCCAAAATAGTTTAATTCACAGTATTTCATATAACCGCGTTACAACCTGATTTTGAAAATAAAAACATTCGTTTTTAAGTTTTTTCCTTCAAAATTTTAATTTTAAATTTACTGCTAACATATAAATGCTTACTTCCAAATATTTCTAGAATCACCAGTGTTAGCAAAAACATTTTTAATATAGTTTTAATGTTTTCCATTCTTTCGTTTTACAGTTTGTCAGGTTTTTTTAAAATCGTTAACTACTATTATTCGAAGCCCATGGATAGCTTTACCTACTACTGTATACCATAATGCGACTGTAGGTTGGTCAACCATAACCTCTTTTCTCACTACACCTACAGGAACAGCTGATTGCACTTCGCCGTATTGCAACCTGAATAAACAAAGTCAGTTTGTACTCAGTATCGGCGGCTAATGCTCCATCTGTACTTTTCTCTTGTCTCTGTTTGTCACAGGGAACATTTCTGACGCTTGAGCGCTGCATCGCTAATGGGTACAAACTGACCAATCACAGAGCTTTACTGGATTTTTTACATTAAGTTGATAGTTTAAAACGCGACATTAAGTTGATAGTTTAAAACGCGAAATTGGTTTCTTTTCAATTTAAAATTAAGTTAAATGACTTCTGTCATTTCAAAGCTTATTTTAATTTTATTTTCATTGCCGTTTCGTTGTTTTTTCTTGTCGCTTTGCGACAGAAATTTTTCCTGTTCCAAACACTCCCATAAGAAAACACACTTTCTTCCTAACCTGTAGTAGAATTAACCGTAGTCAAGACGATGAAACTAACCAAACGAATTTGTTGTTAATTAAGCCTATATCAAGTACCTATCCACGGTTTTATATTTCAGATGCTCGCGGGCCATGGGAACCATTCCAAGGGAATCGCAATTAATCTCTTAGATCGGAATGTACTGTACAATTACAATAACAGATTTCTAAACCTCTCTCTGCGTCTTTGAGACCTTAAGGGGCCTCCCTAGGTAGGCTGCGTTTGTGTGTGTGAGGCAGGGGCGGTAAGGTTGCTGTTGACCGACGTATGTAAGGCATTGTCGCCTCTCCGCACAAGCCACTCACCTGGCGTGCTGTGCTTTACTATTATATGTTTTCCAATATGTCTTTAAGCGGTGACCAATTATTTTATTTGTGGACAGCGTAGTTCAAAGTCTAACGCTTGTTTCTATAGTTGTGTTTTTCGAATCCGATCGTTTATTTTCCAGATACGGCAGTCTGAAAAAGCAATTTTTGGCCATTTTGAGGGACCAGAAAATAATATTTCTTATAAACGTGCCGAATTTTTAAAACTACAGCGACATAGTTTGAAGTGTTGGTTATTTTCGTAGATATAGGCCTACATATGTAATGTGCGTTTAATAGTTTCGTCAGAAAAAGAATAGTTGTAACTCTATGCAACGCATTTGAAGGGCAGGTAGGGAGGCCCCTTAAGGGCGCCGCCTACCCGCGCGTCAGTCTCAAAAGCGACGGAGCAGTAAGGTCGACCTTGAAGGGCGCATCAAATGCCGCGTCGCCTCAACAAGCAAGCGCTGAACTAGCGTGCAAGCTTCCCGCCGAACGGTTTTTACTATGGGACATTAAGCGGTGACCATATTATTTTATTGCCGGAAAGTTTGCAGCTAAGTTCAGTGCAGGTCGCAACCTGAGTTTCACATACATCCGGTTAGTACATTTTTAAGTACGGAAGTCTGAAAAGGGCGTTTTTAGCCATGTTGGAGGGCTTAGAAACAGCGTTTTGTAATGAGAGTGGTGTCTTTACAATGAGGTTCCGACCTTGTCTGAAGTTGGTTTTCTTTTCGTACGTTGGCAGAATGGGCACACGTGGAATATTTTCGTAGAAAAAAACCTGTTTACGAACACGCTGCTACACATTTGAAGCGTGGGATAGGCGGCCGCTTTAAGAGGTATGGTAATACAAGACGTCGAGCGACCGACTGGAATACTCAATTGTTGATCAAATCTGAACTACTCATCATAATGAGACTTTTTTGTTGCGTAGATATTTTACTAGCAGACGTCTGTGTATGCAACGCTAGGCGGTAGTATGCTTTGCTTTCGAGTAAGAAATTAAAAACTTTTTTTTTAGAAAAATTAGGGATTGAAACCACAAAAAAAAAAAAACATAAAAATTGAAATCTTCAATTTTTATAGTTTTTATGTGGTAATATCCAGACCTCTATGACAACCGAATTTGAAAAATACTTACTTTTTTACTTGAAACATTTTTTTTATTCCTAAGCCCCTCGCGTAGAGCTATACGGATGTTAAAATTATTATCAAATCATAACGCGAGTATTTTTTAACCTCGGCTATTATAGAGGCCTGGATATTATCACATTAAGAACTATAAAAATTGAAAGTTTCCATTTTTGTGGTTTTTGTAGCTTCAACCCGTTATTTTTTAAAAATCGTTTTTAATATTTTTACTCGAAATCAAAGAATACTACCGCCTAGTACTTTTAAACAGCAGTCCGCAAATAAAATATCTACTCAGAAAAGAAAGAAAAAGTCTCGTCGAATTATGATAAGTAGTTCAGATTTTATCGATGATTCGGTATTCTAGTCGTTCGCTCGACACCTTAACTTTCCACACCCCTGAAGTGCTGACCGAAATTTCTTCACACTCTTTGAACGAAAACAAAAATGTTCTTATGCAGAAAATATTTTTAACTCACTTTCGGATGTTTGCGAACACGTTGGCTACTCATCTCACGAAATGTATTTGGCGTTGATTTAAGTACATGTCACGTAAAAGGCGCAGACGAGGGTAATGTAAGGTGGAAATGAAGCAGTAACAGAATGCCGGCGCATGGAAGCGGGAGTACCCCGGAGAAACCCGCTGGGCAGCGGAAACGTCTGCCACGTTTGACACACGCGAAGATACAAGCGTTACTCCACCAGGAATCTACACTATAAAAAATGTTTGTACTTTTTGCAAAGCAAGTCCTTGGTTAACCAGTTGTCAAAGAAATTTCATGTAAAGCCACAAAAATGGTTCTTGTAAAATTAATCCTTTTTTGTATATATAATTACAAGGTACAGACTTGTATTTATATTTACAATACGTAAAAGATGAAATCTAGTTGTTTTATTCTGTTCAAGAACATTGACTTATGTATTAAATATCTGCAAAATAACTTCTACTTGTAATTAGACCGAGTAAAAAATTCTACACCCACCAGAAATAGAAGTTGCATCCTTACGCTTAATTACTGCGCACTTTATGCTTAGACCTACGCAACTCTGTTTTTTGTTTGTATATATTCTATGCGCATTACGATGACTTATTCATCTTGTTGCACGTAATTATTCTTCTATATTCTTTAATCCAGAAAAAGGCATACCAGAGAGTAATTTGGGTGTAACTGAAATAACTACCGGCAACCTTTGGTTTTGGTAAACTACAATTTTTTTTACAGAGAAAACCATTATAACTTTAAAAACAAATAATTTTACAAGGAACATGTTTGTACTTTTTTTTTAGCTTTGCGAAAGTATGCTCTGTTTCATATACGTTTAGATAAATCTGACAGAAACTTATGGGCAATAATTTTCAGTATTTTGTGATTTGTTGCACAATGCACGACATTTTAAGCTCTGAAATGAAACTGAGATGGCAATTTCAGTATTTGTACTTCAGTGTTTTCTTGTGTAGTGTCACTTATCACAAATAGGCACTAATTACAAATTATTGCTCATAAGCTGCTGTCAAATTTATCAAAACTTACATGAAATGGAGTATACTAAGACATTATTTGCAATTTGACACAAAGAAAATTATAGTAGAATACATATCTTGACGTTGGGAGGGAAGTGGTTTGACCACGACAACATGTTGAATCAGGAAAAGCAGACCGCATCGTCTTTTCAGCGAAAGTAATTTTCCGCCAAAGTTTTAAGAATTTTTCTTGTCCTAATCTGTCTCACAGACCTATATCTCTGTTTATCAAATTCGACTGCAAAGAGGCATTATCGCGTTATCAATTAACTCATGCTCCCACACAGTTCGTAGCGCTCGTCACTGATACAGCTTCTGATAAAATCACAGTGCAAACTGCAGACGAAATTACCGAGCATGGTAGCGCAGTGGTAAAACATTCGCCTCGTATTCGAAAGAACCGGGGTTCGATACCTGGCTCCGGCCATCATGATTTTGGATTTCCCGGATTTTTCGAAATCACTCCTGGCGAATGCTGGGATTAAGGCATACCTCACGCTTCAAATGCGTTGCAGTGTGTTCGTAAACAGGTTTTTTTATTCTACGAAACAATTCCACGTGTGCCCATTATGCAAATGTACGAAAAGTAAACAAGCTTCAGATAAGGTCGACACCTCATTGTTAAAAACACCTTGCTCATTAAAAAATACTGTTTCTAAGCTCTCCAACATGGCTAAAAACTGTCTTTTCAGACTTTCGTACTTAAAAATGTACTAACCTGATGTATGTGAAACTCAGACATAGACGTGCTTTGAACTTAGCTACAGATTTTACACCAATAAAAATTCATGTCCATCGCTTAGTAAAAGCGGTTCGACGAGAACCTTGCACGCTAGTTTGGAGCTTGGTTCGTTGAGGCGATGCAGCCTTTGATGCGCGTTCCTGATCCTCTAACGCGTAGATAGGCGGCACCCTTAAGGTCATGGTCTCTTATTGCTACTTTTTAGCGATATTAATTCTTTACGCCTAAACGAGAGCAGATATCAAAAATCTGTTTGGCTGTTTAGTTTAAAATCGTCTTCTCTCTGTTCGCTGATTTTTCAAGTCAGTATGTACTATGGTTTTAGCTGACTATGTAATTAATGAAATTATGGTTAACTGACATTTTAGTCGAAACCGTATAGTTTCTTGTTTTAAAATATACATATATATGTGTACGTATATATATATATATATATATATATATATATATATATATATATATATATATAGCTGTCACGGCGAAAACCATTTTCAATAAAACTGCCAAACAAACTTTTGATATCTGCTCTCGTTTAAGCTTAAAAAAATCATTATCGCATAAACAGAAGTGACAAGAGGCATGACCTTAAACACGCTCTGGCCGATTCCTACCCCCTTCCCCTCGTGTTCCTCTATCGTAGCCTTGTGCTGTTCTAGTGGACATGAAACGTCAAAATATATAAATACAACTCGCATCTATATTGTGCTTCATGATGACAGTATACCAATGTGACAAACAACTCACTATAGTTTACTGCGATAATTTTTATTTGATGTTATTTGATGAGATGGAAAGAACTAATATAGAATTTTTTTACCTTCATTACATGATCACCTCGACAAAATCTGCACATGTCACATACCTACGCTCTAATAAATAGTTTGTAAATTTGCCACAGGTGCGTATTAGGAGCTCTAGGAAAGTAAGTATGATAGAATTGTTTCCTAGATATCCATGGTAGCACTACTAAACTTTTCATAAACCAGTCAAACGTATACTAAAGTTACCAGACTTGTATTGTAACAAGTGTAAAAGTTTGCAAATTTACAAGGCGGAAATATGGTAACTGTACCATACTGCGCTTACGTTAATTACTTCCTTAATATTTTAGGGAATTTTTTCACAGAGTTCACTTTAAAAAACTTTCTAAAATGTTTAGGAAGTAATTAATCTAAACGTAGTATGAGGCAGTTACCATACTTCCGCCTTGTAAATATGCAAACTTTTACACTTTTTTCGACACAAGTCTAGTAACTTTAGTTTACATTTGACTGTTTTATAAAAAAAGTTCAGGAGTGCTACCGTGAATGTCTGGGAAACAATTCTACCATACCTAAACATTTTTTCATTGGTTTTAACTTGTATTGTTGTTCTTTATTGTCTTGTGTTTGTTGTTCACTGTTCACTGTTTTTTGTCTATTTCCATCTTTTTTCATCTGGTTCTATAGTTGTGTATGTCATTTGTGTCTGGGTGTTGTGTCGATATTCGACTGAATTATGTCTCTAGAATTATTTGTTGGCTAATATAACAATTATAAAAAATAAATAAAAAAACTGACAGGATTCCTCTAGGATTGCTTTTTTGTGTGTGTTTTATATTTGTTTTTTTTTTTTTTGTTCATTTTCGTACTTTGTCAGTCACCACAGGTTTTATCGGCAAACATGAGCAATGGCGTTTGTCCACAAACCAATAAATTGTAATTACACCATACCTACTTTCTTAGCGCTCCTATACGCATATGTGGCAAATTTACAAACTATTTTCTAAAGTGTAATGCTTGAACAGTTCTGCAGCGGGATAGGGACCATGGTTGGTGCAGTGGATAGAGCACTCGCCTCCCACCAGTGCGATCCCGGTTCGATTCCCGGCGGGGTCGATCCTTGGATTTTCGCACGTGTCAGATGGTGTCGCTGGACGGCGGGTTTTGTCGGGGACCTCCCGTTTCCCATGCACTTCTCATCCCTGCGCTTTTCCGTTGTAGGGCCTCATTTCATGTCATACTTCACATCAAGCAGATGCCTATGTGCGCACAAACATATGTCTGCAGCCAGGGTGCGATAACTCGGCCTTCGGGTATCCTTCTCATACGATATTTATCTGCAGCTTGTTTGCAGAACGCGTTTTAGAACTCTCGTAAAATATGGTACGTACCAAGAACTTAGTGCGGTGCACTGGAAGATTTTTTTGGGCGCGAGAAAACAGAAGCTCCCCTAGAAAATGTACCCCGTCCGCCACGTACCCCACGTCCAGTAATATGTAGTGATTGCTCCGGGTATCTAAACTTGATGGAGGCGAGCGGTCTAACCACTACACCACCACGGGCTGTAACATGCGTAGTTATTGTATGTGCTCTGTTTCGTAGCCTATATCTTCAGTTAAACTTGACGGTTTTGTTTGTGAAGACACTTTTACTTTAAAGTGTTTTATTAGTTCGATAATGTCAGTCGACGTTTTTAGTTATAAAATGAACCTATAACCTGCCTCGTGTTAGAATTCCACTTTTTGACAGTTATCATCACATTATTTTTTTCCAGCTGTTACCATGGAATAAGTAGTGTATTCCTCTGCCACAAGTGATTTTTGCACAAACACACTCAGCTGTCTCACAAACTGTGCAATCCATAAAAGAAAAAAGAATTTCCTGTGGAAATTAAAACTGTAAAAAATTGGAATTCTTATATGAGACAGACTGTAAGATGTACATCCCACCTTTTGTACAGTAAATTTTGTCATGCATTACGTGGTATTTTTGTGTATCAGGTAGAGAAAATTCTGGTACGTTGTAATATAACGGTCGGTTTATAATTTTAACTAATCGAGATTAACAAAACTCGATTAAAATTTGAACCTCACAGTGTCACGATGATTTCCACCATTATTCTCGCGAGTTTAAAGTTTATCAAGATTAGTTAAACTCGGCTTCTCTGTATTTCGTTGCAATACAATGACGATGTTTTTAAATTAAGACATCTACGTTTGCAAAACAAACGTTAACAAAAGTGTCATTATGATGAAAAATTTAACTGCTGTTTGAAAGAAATTCTAATGACACTTCAGATTTTTCTTAAAAAATAAAAAATAAAAAAAACAGAGTATAGGTTTTCCTAGTTTTTTCAAGTTGTGTCACTAATTTGTTTCCAAAAATTGTAATTCACTAAATGTGACACTTTTCTTTTTAATTGAAATAGTATTTTTCAATGATAGGATACTTGACGTATTAAAGAGGTGCTTTATCCCCGTTATTTAAAGGCAAAAATTTGTATGTGTGAACTAGAGATGCGATTAAGTGTCTCTTTAAAGGTTAGGCTCGCTTGCACAATGTACAAGCAACATTTTCTGTGAGCCATTTTATAACGGCGATAGATCAATTTTTTAAATTATTTTGTAGTAAGTACAATCTTTGTTAAATTTTCTGTTTGGGAATTCTTCAGCTTATTTT
The DNA here is from genome assembly GCA_003012365.1 of Medauroidea extradentata. Classification (NCBI taxonomy): domain Eukaryota; kingdom Metazoa; phylum Arthropoda; class Insecta; order Phasmatodea; family Phasmatidae; genus Medauroidea; species Medauroidea extradentata. Next base: position 76,329 of record PNEQ01108789.1, read on the forward strand.
GTAGTGTGCTTATTTCCACAGGCCTTGGTTCAAAAAAAATAAATTAATATTATTCAAGAGTATAGCAGTCTTGTTTTAAGAACTATATTTTATGTTTACAACATCTTGGCACAAGAAGCTTTTAAACACAAAATTTCTTCAGTTCGTTCTAGTTCACCCTTTGCTATGTTTTTATAATTTGTTGTAGAAAATCATTTCTGTACTTGACAGCAAACTAACCTGCGTAGTTTACTCAGTTTTATAGGATGTTCTGTAATTTTGTAGTTGTAGAGGCGTGGTATATAATTCAACGCTAAAAGCATTATCTATAACTGTAGGTTTGTCGAAGCCAGTTTGCGAAAACTAAACAATGGCAATCCTTGACATTAGTTTTAGCCAACGTTTTAAGCAAAATTGTTTCCAGTGTTACGAACTTCTGAGACACAATCTCTGATGCTGTAACCTCGTGCATTCAACTGTGGCGCAAGAGATCACGCGTAACGAATTAGTAATTCTGGATAAATATTTACTCATAAAGTTGGCAAATACCATTATCTACGATTGTCATTGAGCATTTTGTCCATATTGGCTTCAAAAAACGGGGACAAATCTATTGACGTTTTCAGCGTTTATTTATCTACCACGCACTCTTAAAAATGTACGATGTGAATGTTGTAACTGCGACGTTTTCGTTTAAATCACTAACAAAACTGAACAGCTGTCAACCATAATTTCTTCCTTTTACAGATAATAAGTTGAAAAATATTTTTTTAATATATTTAAGCGTGAGTAGAGGAGTTTCGAGCAGAAATTGGGCAGTTAACATTTAATCTCGCTTAAGAGTGTGTAATATATAATTAAACCCTAAAAAACATTTAAAGTCTACTCGTTTTCAAAAATCAATATTGAAAAACCACAGAACATCAATTCTAAATAAATATAAGATAACTTTGTGAACAAGTATTTACCCAGAATTATGAATCTGTTAAGCGTTATCGGTTGAGTAAATGTACGGGGTTTTGGTGTCAGCGATTGTTAATCGCAAATACATTTCTCGAGGAAAATATTGCTTTAAAAACATTTTCTTAACCCTAGTTTACACCAACGATAACATTGCTAATAACATGTATTTTCAACAAAGTTATTAACAATGTTGTAAAAATGCTGGAAAATTGTTGACAACATCATGCCATAAACATTGTTGCCAACATTCTGTTATTAACTTTGTTAATATTTATAAAAAAATGTTAACATTTGTTACTAACAATTTGTTGAAAACATTTGCTAGCAATTTTAGAAATATTTTAATAACATTGTCACCAACACTGTTAATAACATTAATTTCTACACTCATTCTAGATCAATGGTTGTTGGTAACCCATGTTACCAGCAATGTTGTCAGAATGTTGGCTTTTTTGTCAACATTGCTATTAACCTCCATTCAACATTCTTACAACTTGTTAGAAACATTGGTGTTATCAGCAACGAAAATATTACATTTGCCATCAACTTAGCTATAAAATAGTGTACCGTAGCTTAGATAGGTTGATCACATTTTCCAACTAACATTTTGTTATTAACATTTTTACAGTTATTTTTTCGGTGTGAACTGGGCTTAAGACAGTTTTTTTTACGCGAATTGGCTTCAAGAAAACAGCAATTTTAAACTGATGCCTTCAATGCGAAATTAAACTTGAGAAAATCTAGATTAACTGCATTGCGAAACGCAAAACATGTTTAATCGAGATGAAATGTCGACTAATCGATATTAAATCTCTTAAACTTTGTTCGTGAAACCAGCCGTAATTCTGGTGCGTCTTTACAACAGAGCGGTGGTGGCGTGCACCAAAGACGTGACTATGCAACCTAGGCAATGGAACAACGTTGGCGTGTGTCGGAACGTGAGGCATACTCGACTGACAGCGTGAAAAAACACTTGTATCAGGAAGGTGGAGCTATAAGATAAGGTCGCGATCAAGATATCACGAGCCTCTTGACCGATAAGATACGGACAGCCGAAATGTATCACGCTCGTGCTAAAACCGGAGGGATGATGTCGTAACTTGCAGTTAGTATCAGCGCTCGATAGGCTAGCTCGAGTGCGGTATCTGATGGTGTCGTAGATAATCGTCAAGAGGTTTTAACGTTTTAGCGGATCCGCATTGCACTGTTGCCAAACCTTGCTACAGTGTGCGATGATTTCTACGTTCTCGTTCAACAGTTCACTCTTGAAGTCTTGGTTATTTTTCTTTCCGTAGCAAATTCGTGACTTTCCACCACTTGGAAAGAAAAGTAGTTTTAATAAAAATAGTGATTAGATATACTTGTCTGGAATCTAAAAGGTAATTAACATCAGTGACCTTATTAAAATATTATTTTTTGACTGTTTTACAAGGCGGTCTTCAAAAGCTTACATTTTAAGGGCGCCGCCTAACACGTCCTTCAGACTCGTAATGTGCGTAGAAATGCATATAATTTTACGAATTTATTCCACGTGTGCCCATTGTATCATTGTACGAAAAGAAGACACATTTCGGACAGGACGGGATGTAATTGTTAAGACACCATGCCCACTCAAAATATTGCTTTCCAGCCTTCAAACATAGCTAAAAACGGCCTTTCATACTGTCGTATTTCAAAATGTACTCACCGGATGTATGTGAAACTCTGAAACGTGCACTGAACTCTCCATCAGACCTTTCCACCAATAAAAGTATATGGTAACTGCTTAATGTCGGTCAAGTGTGAAATTAATAATTTTATTTGATTACGAAATTATGTCAGTTTTATAGACGTAACTTGAGACTGCATTTTCCTCTTATGGAAAATTTTGTAACATACGTAGTATTAAAATAACAGCATGTTAAAGTCAAAATATGCATGACTACGGGCGCATACAACTAAGGAAAACTATCAAGACTTACTAAAATGAAATAATTTACTCTAATATTAGATGTCACGGCCTAATGGACAAAAGTTATTGAAACATGAAAGGACGTATATCATGTATTTTTCAAATTTTGCTGGAAATAAGGTTTTTAATGTCGAAAATTAGTGACAACTTAGGTGCACTTAAAGCGAATACCGTTTTATTTCATTCAAACATTTTGTTTTTGACCATCCTGATTGCAACGATACCAAGTTTACAGCAATGCGAACTGTCGACTCATTGTGGTGTATGTTTGCAGTAACAAGTGAGCGTCCCATTCTACAACGTGACGATTTCTTACACTCGCCTTTCTGAAGGGAGTGGAGAGCACAAGCGACGTAACCTCACCCTTCCACGCCCTTCTTCCGGCTAGAACGCGCGGTGAGCGCGCACCAGCCTTTATACAGTGTCTGTGACAGCCTTAGCTGTCTATTTACGTGATTCAGAGCATATATTCCAAGTTTCATTAGAATATGAGAGAGTGCTGATATTCACTAGTCTTGAATAACCTTAAAGTCCCATAGTAAAAATGAATCGGTTGGAAATCTTGCCGCTAGGTCAGCACTTGGCTCTTAGTGGCGGTGTGGCATTTGATGTGTCCTTCAAGATTGCCCTTATAACTCAGTCGCTTCTGTGCCTCAGTTTAGTAACGCCCTTAAGGGCGCCGCCTACCAGCGCGTGAGAGGCTCAAAAGCGACGGAGCTGTAAGGTCGACCTTGAAGCAAGCATCAAATGCCGCGTCGCCTCAACAAGCCAAGCGCTGAACTAGCGTGCAAGGTTCCCGCCGAACGATTTTTACTATGGGACACTAAGCGGTGACCATATAATTTTATTGGTGGAAAGTTTGTAACTTAGTTTAGTGCAGGTCGCAACCTGAGTTTCACTTACATCCGGTTAGTACATTTTGAAGTACGGAAGTCTGAAAGTGCCGTTTTTAGCTGTGTTGGAGGACTTAGAAACAGCGTTTTTAATGAGCGTGGCGTCTTAACAATGAGGTTCCGACCTTGTCTGAAGTTTGTTTTCTTTTCGTACGTTGGCACAATGGGCACATGTGGAATATTTTCGTAGAAAAGACCTGTTTACGAACACACTGCAACGAATTTGAAGCGTGGGGTAGGCGGTCGCCTTAACGTTCACAGTCTTAATAATAAATTAATATTGATATCCAATAGTAACAACCTTAGGATACACTGCACACAGACTTTCAAACTATTACATTGGCTTTGTACTATAATGTTGTGGAGAACACTAAAATAGTTTTTTTTGTTCAAGTTTTCTATCTGCTCTTTTATAATATTAGAGCAATAATACTTTTTTACTACGCCAGAATTAAATTAATAGTAAATATTATGTGTTCGTTTCGCACATGTCAACCATCTGGCAACACTGGTCTTCTGTAGGCGTTATCGCATATGGCGATATCACGCCGTGTTGTGCTGTCTTCCGCTCTGAGTTAATTGCGCGCTTCTAGAATCGGCATTTGATATTTTTGTGGAATTCTGGTTACAAATGCATTTATTATACTACAAACAGTGAAACAATTAAAATCGCCTATCTCTCACTTGAACTGTATTGAAAAGTGTTTATTGAAGAAGTTAAGTAACGTGTGCCTAATATTTTCTTATAAGAAAATAAAATACTATTCAAAAGATATAATTTCAAAGCAGCACGCGTTATAAGGAATTTTCTTCTCCCTTATTATTTAGACCGGTTGGTCCTTTGCGACTTCTTGATCTGTTCATCTTTTGTTGGGTCTGCCGATGTGCCTTGTTCCTTTTGAAGTGTGTAGAAGGTCATTCGGGATAAAGTGACCGCAATAGAAATTTTACTTTGAAAAAAATCGCTACACGTTCCTCCCATGTATCTCAGCATTAACAAGAGTTATATTATTGCTTGTATGGTTGGCAGCGAATTATAGTATTGTATAGTTTACTGCATCCATCAGATCTTTTTGTGTGCAATTGAATACAAATTGGACAAGTCACGGTAAAAAATGGATTTGAATACATTATAAAATAAACTACAGTTCAGTAAGAAAATGCTCTTCTGGCCTATCCGTATCCGCATTCTTCGACGCTATATTACCACATAAAAATGAAAGAAAAATCACACAAAAAAGTGGGAAAAGTTCGTACATCACTATATACAGTTTTACTTATTGTCCTGCAAGTGCCTTGGAAGTAGTTGAATAGTTTGCGGCAGTGTATGAAGGTCCTTTCTGTTGTTAAGGTCAAATTAGCAAGAGGTATATACACGAGGTTTTTATTTCTTGAATTATGCTGATGAAAATATTCATTTGTGAGGAATGAATTTTTTGGTTCTTTGAAATGAATACCAACGAGTAAATATCTTCACAAGATAGTCATTATTTTCAAGTTTTTAAAGAGGTGTCTACAAGATTCTGACTGATTTTTACCCTGCAGTATTCTTATGATTCTTTTCTGCATGCAAGAAAACCTCTTTCCTGTTGGTAGAATTTCCCCAGAACATTATGCCGTATGTCATGATGGAATGAAAATATGCACGGTCAACCATTAATGCTGAGCCTGTTTTAATATGCTTACAATATTACGTAACGCAAAGCAGGTGGCAAATCATCACACCCATTTTCGTGTATTTCCTTGTTTAAATCAAAATTACTGAAATAATGTCAAATGAAATTGACCAGTCTGTAATTAATAAACTTTAAAATATTAATTTATGGTCTCAGTGACATACCTTCCAACCAACACAAAGTGACGCAGCCGGTCTTCTGCAGCCGTCGTTTGCAGAAGTAGTTCGAAATTCCACCTTCGGGTGGCATCAGAGGTAGGTTTTCGTCTCTTCGCTTGGATGCATAGTTAGTTCACGAATATGTTTGTTCATTGTGTAATATGTATACATATAAACATATTCAAAAATATTTTTTAATGACTGTTTTGTCATTGATAATCTGTCAATTGTTATGTTTCACGTTCGTCAGTCAGTGTGTCTGGAATTATAAACTGCATTTTTTTTCTGTCTCACACATTAAGAAAATACATTTATTTATCTTTTCTGTAAAGTGCGTCGTCGTCGCTCATTCCAGTACAAGTGAACAGAGCTTGAGGCCGTGTTCCAACTCATTTGGCAATGGGAATTTTTTTTTGCAAGCTTTCAACGGGAACGCCTCGACTCCGACTGTCATTTATTGGCAGTTTGCCCTGTTGCTTGGTGTCTAATTGTTGAAGCTACGGAATGTTTTCGTTTTGACGTTGAACTTTATGATAGTATAGTTATAAAATATACAATAATGATAGGCTTAAATTGAGAATGCTAAACAAACAATTACAGGTTAGTTATCTATTTACCTGCTTATTGCAACATGGAGACGATATGGCGTTTGGCACTTAGTAGCTAATTGATAATTTGTAACCTTTGGTTTGGTTAAAAAACGCAAAACACAAAACACCAAAATACGTCACAGATTTTGTGCACAAAATCGGGTTGTGTGACCATTTTGTTAACAAAATATGCCAGTTGGAACACGCCTGAATTCTTAAAATTACGTTTGTCATGGTATTTATAACTAAGATTAATATTGACTGTGTCATATATTCAACACCCGTGAATTTAATGAATAAGATACTGTAGATAAGAATTTTTGGGGTAGCTTAATGTAACTGTAAACATCGTACAAGCCTATGTATATAAAAGCACGTGGCAATATTCATGTGTTCATGCAGCGGAAAGATATAAACTGCCCGAAAAAAAAAATTATCAGGGCTGTTTTGAGTGTACACTTTATCCCGAATGACTTATACTGTAGTATTCAGTAAGTTTTTTAAATACGTTCATCGTCTGTTCTTTCTATATGTTCTTTGCACTATTTTTTTTTAAATCTTTTTATTTAAGGGCTGTTCCTTAGATATTTGCCAATAACAAAAATATTTTTTCAACCTGAAGCTTTGAAATTTTTTTAGACGATCTGCAGTCACACGATGCACAATACTGTAAATGCGTTTTTAAAAATAATGTACCATTCGTCAGCAAAAAAAGTATTTTGCTTCATTTTGACTTGTTTTCTCGACAAAAAACGTGGTACTTTGAGTGGCGAAATGTAAAAAACCGTTCAGTACATTGCTACAAAAAAATCCAGCAACAAATTATGACATATTAGTGTCAAAACTGTGTAGCAACATTTTATATGAATATTAGGTAGCAGTAAACAAATCGAAATCACTTAAAACTAAGGAACCAGCCCTTAAGTTGTAAGTACCAGAATTATTTCGGATGGTCTCATTTTTTGATCTGTTTATCAAAAATCTCATATCGATTGCTTATCTACTACGTGTTCCAAGAGTTCATAGTCCACTTTTCACTTCCATATATTCCACTGAGTACTGCTATTACTTTATAAAATTTTAACATTGTGTCGTTTGGTACTTTTCCATTAGCCTTATTTTGTTGGCGCCACACATCATATTGAAGCTTTCAATCTTTTTATTTCTTCCTTTCTTTTTTTTTTCCGATATCGACATCGTAGTCGTGTGATGTCACAGCCCAAAATCTCAAGATATTAACTTGTTTGGTAGTTTCGTTTTTTATTCATTATTTATTTATTGACGTTTAAAATAAGATTCTAAATAAAACGTAAATACAAATATAAATTTTGAATATTTTGTGTAGAAACTGCTAAATTACTCTTCACTCCGAAAAAAATATATAAAATTTGCAATTGATTATTTGTTAGACAATATATGTATATACATGTATGCGTATTACGAAAGAGATATTATAAAATGTCACCTAATATTCACCGAAAATTTTAATTCTTTCAATATTTATTACATTTGTACGAGATATGGTATATGATGTAGACATACATTTAGACCATTTTTCACTGTAATGAAAATATTTTTGCTTTCATTGTTTTTGTATGGTATGTCATAGCAAATTTGTATAAAGTGTTTTTTTTTTACCAACCTACCACTGAAGAATAGTGTCATGACTTGCGTTATGATATGTACAAAGACAGCATTACAGTTTTGTACATTAAAATAATCACTGATTTAGAGATAAATAATTGTCAGTTTTTTTAATTTTTAAGAACAAAACAAATCAATGCGGTTTTCATACTTTTTTTTAAGTAACACGAGACACTATTTTTCGTGTTCTTCAGTATTAATTATTTTGTTTCAGTAAGTTAGTTGGGTCTTCTTTAACTCATAAAACCGCTCTATGCAAATTTGGACTTTGACATGCCACTATACAAAAACTATAAAAGTTAAAAAATTTTCATTGCAGTGAAAATTATTCAAAATGTATGTCTACAAAGCAAACCAAATCTCGTACAAATACAAAAATTATAAAAACAATTAAAATTGTCGGTGAACCGCTCCCTAACATTGCAAAAGTGTCATGCAGTGTAGCGTAATAATTTGTAAGACTAACAAATGAAATAAAAAAAAAACTTTAATAATAACTAAATTCCACTTAATAATTTGACCAATTATACTGCCCACGTTCCTTATCCCCAAATATTGCTCCTGTTAGAGAGACAATTTCCAGCACATGGTAAGGTACTAAAAATGTACTGTACATTTATCCATAATGCTACTTTTATCATGCGGACGGACATCTTATCAACGACAAAATCACAAACAATCGTCAGCAATAGATTATTGTTCTGAGCAGTTTTTAAAAAAGTGTAACAATAACTTCTAGTGGATGAGGCATTGCTGTGAAGATATTTTTTTTAACTGGACCATTTTCACGAACGTACGGGAGTGTAGCTAAGTCGTCGAGAACCAATAATAAAACGAAAAGTACTAACTGCAAATAAAAAAACAGGATGTGTGAAAACTGACTGCAAAACTGAACGAGAACACCACAGGTAAACAAATATTACGATGAATTTAAACACAGACAACCCGGCGAAGATAGTGCAGAGAGAAAGCAGCAGACCTCCTTCGAAGTCAGCAGATGCGCCGTTTTCACAAGAAATTATTATCGTAATAAGCAATGCAGTGCCAGTTAGCGAATATTTGCGGTTTCTCCAGGACCTCACACATCCCACATAGGACAGCTAATCGAGAGAAACGTTTTGTTAGATAAAATAAATTGTTTGAGAGGGCTGTACACCGAATGTAATTTTCCGCGTTTGGTGCGCGGAGACAGTAAAGCAATAAGGTTCAGCTTTCCTAACTCGGCAATAACAGCATCGTAGTCTATCTATACGCGGCGCACCAACTGCCATGCAATGTTTTCGTACAATTGTTTTTCCTATGGGACTTAAAGCGGTGACCCTACAATTTTATTAGTGGAAAGTTTGTAGTAAAGTCCAACGCATGCTTCCAACGTTGTGTTTTACGAATCCAGGTGGTATTTTTCCAGTTAAAACTGTCTAAATAAACCGTTTTTAGCCATTTTGAGAGGCCCCAAAAACATGTTTCTAATAAGCATGTAGCATTTTAAAAATAGAAGCCCAGTTTTAACCGTGTGTTCTTTTCGTAGATAAACATATTGTGAATAAATTTAGCTGTATCGCGGTGAAAAGAATAGGCTCGACAACATAAAAATGGTTGTAAAACAACAGAAATGTTATCATTTTAACCTTACTTCTTTCAGGTAACATACAGACACTTATTCTAACATAAAATTAAATTTCAACTTAAGGGTGTCCACGTGTGGTGTAACCGTAATTTTATATTTGTATGAAATAGTATTAGTTTTACAGACATTACTTGGGAGTACATTTACCTCTTACAATAAGAAATTAGCTCAACCAGTTTTCCCATAGTGTCACATCAAAGTCAAAATTTGCACATGTTCTGTTCTTATAAGCCGCAAAAACCAATGAACATAATGGAATGGAAATATTCACACTGAAACTACGTGTTATTGGCTGCTGCTTGACATGTTTTAAAATAAATTACAAAGTAGTTTTGTATTTTAAAAAACCGTTAAAAGAGGCACAAAAATAAAAATTTCAGAAATTTTTTTAAATGCAAAATTATTTTGTAATGGATTTTAAAACATCTCAAGCAGTAGTCTGTGAAATGTAGTTTTAGTGTGATTTTTTTCCATTCCATTGTGTTTATTAGTTTTTTCGGCTTATAAAGACTAAAACGAGCAAATTTTTTACTTCCAAGAGCCACTATGGGAAAACTGGCTGAGCTAATTTTATTTTGTAAGAGGAAAATGTACTCCCAATTAACTGCTACAGAACTATCACTATTTCAAACAAATATAAAATTATGATTATTACCCACTTGAATACCCTTAAGTAACCGAGCGAGGTGGGGCAATGGTAACACGTTGGACTCGCTATCAGGAGGTCCCGAGTTCGATCCCCGGCTCGGGTTATCCTGATTTCGGCTTTCCGTGGTTTCCCGAAATCGCTCCAGACGAGTACTGGGATGGTTACTTAAGGGCGTGGTCTGCCGCAATTTTCATCGCCATTTTTTTATTCTTATTTGTACCAGATATTTTTTTTCTTATTTTAGACACAAAATGTGACTAAATTTGGCTCTTATGAAAAATATTTATCTCTCATAGTTTTCGCGTAATGGCTTGTTAAAGTCATATTTTGCATGTTTCCGTTTTTAAACGACTACACTAATACCAACTGATATACCAAATTTAAAAAAAAAAAAAATCACAGTTGATAAAGACGTTACAGACTACAATGCCATGCTCATAAAATTAAAGAATATAAATTATTTGTATTTTTAAAAAATGTTGAAACTAAAGTTAAATATTTTAAAAAATAAAATAATTTTCTTTAAAATACAAATAATTTTTATTCTTTAATTTTACGAGCATGTCATTGTAGCCTGCAATGTCTTTATCCACTGTAATTTTTTTTGAGTTTGGTATATTAGTTGGTTTTAGTGTAGTCGTTAAAACGGAAACATGCAAAATATGACTTTAACAAGCCATTACGCGAAAACTATGAGAGATAAATTTCATAAGAGCCAAATTTAGTCACATTTTGTGTCTAAAATACGAAAAAAAGATCTGGTACAAATACAAAATAAAATATTGATGACGAAAATTGCGGTAGACCGCGCCCTTAACACAGGCCACGGTGAACTTTTTTTCTAGTTTTCCTACTTTCTGTCCTTGTAGCTCATAAAAGTTGTGTGTAATGGTCTCTAATGACGTCACTGTCGGCTAAAAGTAAAGACTAGTAAACATAAATTCACCTCAACTATTTCCTAACTTCACTAAAGTGTTATAAAAACGTACCTTCCAGTTCTGAAGATTAGTTGGTGTGCAGCAAAACTTCACGCTGCTGTTTATACTTTAAATTTAAATACGGATGAACAGTATAGCCAGTTTCCAACCGAAAAATTTTCATGTCATTCCGATGATGAGAAATAGTATTTTGCGTTATATCCTGCCATATTATTATCATTAAAATTTTTGTTTCGCCTGAATTAAAATTTAGAATAAAATTATTTATTAAAATTTATTTACTTAAAGTAATTTTTAACTAAGGTCACTTATATTTTTTAAAATTTTTATTTGCTTTATCTTACAACTAATATGCATGCAATATATGCACTGAAATAATTTTCAACCCTTGACCATCCTTAAGGCCAAGGTCTTTCATTTATTTCAAACAATTGTAAATAACTCAAATATTTTTTAACCAAATGTTTTGAAAAAAATTGAGACTGTATACAGTCATACGATACAAAATTTTGGCAGAGCGTTTTTCAAAATAATGTACCGTTTGCTAGCAAAAAATTATATTGCTTCATATTGGCTTATTTTGACAACAAAGTATGTGATATTTCAGGGGCAAAAATCTAAAAATCCGTTTGGTGTATTGTAACAGAAAAATTCAGCTACAAACGATGATATATAAGTGTTAAAACTGTAAGATGAATTTTTGATATATGTATTAAATTACGTTAAAAAAAACATTTTCGAAACCACTGCAAAACTAAAGAGTGAGGCTTAAGGGTCCCACCTACCTGTGGCGGTTTAGCGCGACCGAGTCTTAGGAATGGCCGGACACTAAGGTCGAATATGGCTCTCTTATCATTTGTCGGATTGCCGCTAAGCGCAAGGCGATCGAGTAGCCCGTAGTCGACTCGGTCTAACGTTACTTTAAGAGTTAAATTCATGGCCGGATGGTTTAAGATAAAAGTCTGGTACGTGTCTAAACGAAACTAAAGTTTCTGTATAGGAAATTATACAACTTAAACCGGCTTAGAAAACGTTGATTCCAGCAATTCACTCCAGATTATACATAAGAAACGAAAATGGAAAATGGAAACGTGGGGCATGCAAATATTCTTAAAGAGGACGTGAGGCATAATTGATGTTTAACACGTTTATTGAAATTCACATAAATCTGGAAAAAAATGGTCAATGTGTGTTTCTCTCACAAATTTCACTGAGAACATCTACGTAACATGCAGGGACAAGACCATGAGAGGTGAAATGTTTAAATTTGGAGGTGATCTGAGGTATTTACAGCCATTAGAAAATCTTACGTTTGAAACACCCTCGAAAACAGTTTGTCACAACATGGCTGCCACTGTGACGTCATCAGCCAGTACACCAGCCGGTATTTGGCGGGGCTGAAGAAAAATTTTTGGTCGGACATACGGCTTATTTATTTAAATAGTGTTTTGGGCCAATGTGTACGTAATATGCATTTGTTCTACTCTCAAACCACGTATGCAGTCTGAAAACTTGTAAAACATTAACAAAGAAATGGTCATGAATGTTTGTGAGACGTATAAAGGTTTGTGCAAAATTATTTTTAAGTGAACATAAAATTAACGATTAAAATATTAAATGTGTTCTATATCGATTTATTGTATATGTTTTAAATATATGGTCATAATTCACTAGATAGTTGGCAAAAAAATATGTCGAAAGTTGCTGTGAAAGTACTAAACTGCAGCATCCAAATACCAGTATATAGAAGTTGGAACAAATATAAACATATAAATTAATAATTAAAAAAAGCAGTTGTATTTATTCCGTGATTGCAGCTATTTTTGACAGCTTTATAAGAATATAGGTATTATTTTTAAGTGACTTATTAACTACAGGAATTGAAGTCGTTAAACACGTAGTGTAGGTTATTCAGTACATTTGGTCACTTTCTAATGCGATAAGGAAGTTTAAGTATATTTATTTCGGAATCGCAGCGGATGCAAACCGTGAAAAAAAAATGAGGAACAAACTAAAATAACGTAAACGGTCGTCCGTACTAAGAACGTTCACTCTTCTGTCTTGTACTTCCGTTTGCATTCATATGTACACCACGCGATGCCTGTGCTATCTGGCGGTCACCCATCTAAGTGCTAACCATGCTCGAAGCTACTTAAGGTCAAGATCATCCATTTATTTCTAACAATTGCAAATAACTCGAATATTGTTTAACCGAATGCTTTGAAAAAAAAAAATTAAGACTGTGTTCATTTACACGATACACAATTTTGTCGAGACGTTTTTTTTTTAATACTGTGCCGTTTGCCAGCAAAAAATTATTTTGCTTCATTTTGGCTTATTTACACGACGAAATGTGTAAAATTTCAGGGCAAAAATCCGTTTGGTGTATTGCAACAGAAACATTCAGGTACAACCGAAAATAACTGTTAAAACTGCAAGAATTAATTTTTGATACATGTAGTATTAATTTGGGTTAAAAAATTTTCTAAACCACTACAAAACTAAAGAGCGAGGCCTTAACTTCAGTGATAAGGTGACTGCCAGAGTATTAAGACGCGGTACAGGCTGATAATATAATATCTGTTTTTAATCAGCAACGCGGCGGTGGCTGCAGTCATGTGTATTATGAGTGTGGTATAGCTGAGCGAAACTCTTTTAAGGAAATATTCTTATTATTATTTTCATATTTTTTCTTATACTTTTACGTGGTCTTATTTGTAATGAATTGTAAATTTTATGCACCTAGCCTATTCTAAAACTAATTTTTTAAATAGTTTTGTTTACATTTTTAACAAATATTTTTTTCCAGGGTAACGTATTTCTTTAGCGTAATTTTTATAGCGTAGGGATTGAAGTTAAAAAATATCGTTCCCCAAAATTGCATCATATATTTGCAAATAAATATTTTCTAGGATTGTTATTTTGTAATTTTCTGTATAGACTTTCAGATGTAATATCATAATGAGGGAAAAAATTAAAGTATGAGCTTTAAAAGCTTTACTTTATGACTTTTAAAGTACTTATATCACTTATTTTACCAGCAAGAAATTCCGTAGAGTGAGGTGATATGTTTGTAATAAAATTTTTCGTTTTTGTGACAAAATTAATGTACAGTTATTTTGAAATCAAATTTGATTCCATATAACTCATTATATTACTAGACTACATCTCATTAATTGCCATAAGAATGAACCACACTAATTTTAATACTTTCCTTTTTGTAGTTGTAAAATTTATGTTCTAGAGAGCTTGAATAAAAATTTTTTCAATTTAAAATACATGTTATGCAACATAAAATATGTTGATAAATTAAATGCGCACTATATCACAACTAACAAAAATAAAACATGAAAAATTCATCAATGCCTTTAAGAAACGTGTTTTCTCAAAACGTTAGCAAAAACTATTTTGTATTATTGTTTATTTGTGATTTTTCTACATTGACTTTCAGATTCGTCAAAAAACATTTTAAGTGACAAGGAAATAATAGCAGAAAACAGAGCAAAGTTTGGTTGTAGTCAACACATACATAAGAAAATATTTAAAACGTGAAAAATTCCGTAACGGGTTATGACAAATGACAAAAATAAATAAAAAACATAGTTTGAAAACAAATAACCAAACAAAAGACGAAGAAAACTGCTTCGTACAACTTTCAACATCTCTGAGGGAACGACTTTTAAAGTGTTGTAAATGTTTTATGCCAGTGTCAGTCAACTTTTTTAGTTGTAAAATAAACCTGGGTTGTATATTTCACCAATTTTACTGTAAATATTGTCTTGCATTGTGACACATATTGCAAAATATTAATAGTTACTGTCCATACGTAGTTATAGGCGCTCAATTTAAACTGAGCACTCACTAGAACGTATAATAAATAAGATACATATTTTATTGAGCCCGTATATGTATA